>QNGE01008151.1:0-18559 GCA_008508345.1 Paragonimus westermani
GATGATGATGATGATGATGATGATGATGATGATGATGAATGTAAAGCTGGTCGCCAAATGAGACGCAGTCCCAGGGAACTATTAGGTCTTATTGTTCGGTTTCTATGGCTTCTGAGGCACGAGCTAGCAGCGCTCGTTGTCTTGCACGAATTAGTGTATGCATATTGAAAGCTGCTAGTCTAAAAGGTTTACGTGGTTAAAGAAGGCACAGAAATGTATGTGGCTTGATATGTTCGGTAGGGTGGACGTGCTAGAAGAAGCTAGGTTTTAGCATTCACAGAAAGGCAGCACAGCAAACAACGGCGTCCATACTGGCATTCCGAGCGACACTCTAACTTTCGAGTAACTAGTCTCCTGAAGAATATGGTACGAACAACGTCAAGAATGAGGGAAAACATTCGCTTTCTCCTAATGAATGGGGTGAATCGCGCATTGAGAGCGTCAAATAAATTAATATACCCTGTCCGGTGTGTGACTTTGTGCAGAATACTGCCGAGCTGATTAGATAGAAGCAAGATACTGACTACAAGTGAATAGCCAACGTGTCCTGCACGCTGTGCTCCGATCGGGATGAGTAAGTTAGTTTAAGAGTCACCAACCTGCACACAGAACGGATGTATGAACTTGACGATAACATTTTGAAAGGTTGATTGGATGAAGATATCCTGGAAATTAATTTCCTTGTTTCTGACACTTCCACTTCCCATAGGTTGAAATTATCCAACCATTTGTGGTTGGGCAGCAAACGAACAAGCATCTAACATCCTTCCAGATAGATCTAAAAGGGACTTTCACTACAGTTAATGCCATCAGTGAAATGGTGCACAGCTGTCGAGGTCCTGTTGGGTCAGCACCGCGGATGTCGGGGAATCGCACTCACGGTTTGTGAGTAAGTGACACATACACATGTCTACTGGACAAGGAAGTAACAGTTAAAAGGGCTGCAAAAAGACATATCTAAGGCCGATAAAAGCACCAAACTCTTTCGAATTTGGCCAAAGTCATCGTCAAAGCCTAAACATGCTCATACCAGTAGTTCATCAGCACGTTACAAATGTTAATCGGTGACTGCTTAGGCTGAGCGCATTAGCAATAGTACGAATGACTTCACGAAACACGAAATGTCCCATCCGCTTGCAAATGACCAATCAGAGTGCAAAACCTATGGAAGTGGCCATACTGGGCCACCTAATCACGAAAGTGGCTTAAACCGCTGGACATTGGTCCAACAAGTAGTTGGCTATATTTGGCGACTAACTCATGATATATATTCATATGCATTTCATTCATTGGTCAAACCGGTAACCAGCACTACAGTTTGTTTTCTACGCAGTTGTGTTCTTCCTGACTGCGCGCTAGTAGACTGGGTGAAGGTGTACAGCAAAGGTCCGAGTATAGCATCCAAGCCAGGATAGAACGCTGTAGCAAGAAAAAAGGACACGTTACTTTATAACTGAATGACAGTCTGAACAGGAAGCGTGCTATTCCATAGGAGCCGTTTCACGTTCTAAGTTTCAAAATTCTAAACTTTCAAGCACGAGTGATAATCGTCTAAAACGCAGATGATATCGAATTGGAATGACTGACACCCTCAAAAAGCCTTTCTCGTACAAACCTTTCATCGACCAGTGAGTCCATTAGACCTACACTTCATGAGGGTTTGTTCAAACGGGAAAAACTTGCAGTGCTACACAGTTTGGCAAGTCTAACAAACACTGATAACGATATGAAACAAAGAACTGACGACGTTGGTTAACAGTCTGACTGAGAACAAACAGTGAAAAGTTGAAGCGACCGTACTAAGTGATAAAATATGAGATACTGTGAGTGCACTACGCAGAGTTATTACGTATAAACATGACTGACTTCGGCTTCTGACTTAGTTATATAAAGTGCGTGAAAAGTGAAGGTGAGAGAAAACATCAATCTGATTAGGAAAGTGGCGCATTTTGTGGCAGAATATGAGTGTTAAGTGCAATAGTTAAGGAAACTAGCTAAGAACTTTCTGTAAATCAGCTACCACGACCCTGTGTTCTAATGCATAAGAGTCCAGATTCCCCTTCTGAAACTTGCATACAGGCTACGTGTTTGAATCACTGCAATATGCGGTGCTTCACGGTTGCCGGGATCAACTACTTGAACTGATTTGACAAAATCTGAGTTATTAGGCAGGGGTTGAGACGGGACAATTTCCAAATTTCAAGCAAAGTTGGTGGAAAAATCAAAGAGTTTCTAGAGGCTTCGAAACTTCTGCCGGATAATACCGGTATTGATAGCAAACAGATGGAGCGTGACGCCGAAGGGTGTCCCATAGTGGTTAAGAAAATAATAAATACCTGACAACTCCGTAAGGCGTTCTGCCCGACGATCCATGGTCACAATTATGCCCAACTGACTGATAGGATTTTGATCGAAATAATCCCGTATAAAAGTGGTGGCAGCCTACGAAACAAAGAAACTTTAGACAATTTGGATTCGGCAATAGTAATTAATAAAAAGGCATTAACATGTCAGAAATATACAGCGAGTATAAAGAGGGACTGAACAAAAGTTTGCGAACCCGCGTAAAGTAACAGATGATTGCTTTTAACACAACTTTAGTGAGCACGCTTTGAACTCAAAGAAGTCTGGGCTGGCAGAGGATAGTATTGAGTGCCTGAAGAAATCCCGCATTCCAGGCCAAAAGGTTTAAACATAACACACAATTACAATGGGAGTGCTAACAGTCGGGAGGAATTCAAGTCAAATTCGTGGCACGAAAGACATGACGGAAAGAATAGGTGAACACTGTCTACATCATCATAGATAACACATCGGTGGTCCTAACAAATGCTTAACTACCATATAACTATCAGGAAAAGACAAACCCTTGCGCGCGAGAGAAAAAACACAAGAGGAGGGACAACGGTGTAATTGCTAAAAAAAACCTACGTCTATATTCACAAATTCAACAGCAAGGTGTCCACATCTTGCAAACAAAGTGAGAGTAGGGCGTCATCAGCAAGATAGCTTTCTTACAGCTGTCACTATTCCATGCCACTGAGTGTACTCACTTCACAGACAACGAAGACCTTCAATTCACTGAGCCTCATTAGTCGCCATCTCACCTGATGTCTTTAGCCCCTGACTTTGTGAGTCGCCGGGTCATCAGCCAGAAAAACGAACCCGACCTACAGTGGCCAATCCCTGGGGAACGGATTCCATTTCTCTACGCCAGGTCATCATCTGTCCACCTCATACCTTGCGCCAAAAGGCCACAACGTCCACAAACAGTGCGCATTGTCGCCTCATATACGCGACCCACACACTTCAGACAGACACTTCTCTGTAACATCAGGTGTGTTAGATTAGCGAACACCACCCTGACTTCAGAGATACGCGCTCCCATTTCATTCCATACACATCCGACACCGCTCATGCAGCTACAAAACCACACAAACCAGTCAACAACATCCATTACTGCATTAGCCAACATCAAATCTACGCAATCACAGTAGCCTCGCAAAAACACTTTGCACTGCAGAGGTTCCAAACCACATTCCGAAACAGTTAGCAGGTTGCCGAATAACTCCTGGTACTGTCCGTACAGTTTGGAATTGGTCAAACAACGACTTGTCGTCAGCACAATCAACACCACTCAGTCTTCTACCACGTAGAATGTCCATGTCGGCATCTTCCGAATACCACAGACAGTCGTCCATCACAAAATTGAACAAAAGTGGTAGAAATGGAAAATCCTGGCGTAAGCCGCTCCTGGTGCTGATACTCTCAGTTAGTTCACCGTAAACAAATGTATGGATTGAATTACAATTGGTAAAAATCACAATGAGTACGGCTGAAATACGGATAGCATAGAATGGTCAGCAAATCTTCCTCAGGCAAACCGTTGCAAAGATATCTGGTTGTTAGATAATGGAAACGTTTATAATACGAGTGGGCAGTGCGAATCTGAAACATGATCCAGTGGAGTGGAAGGCGCATCTCGGTCGTTGATCGCCAAAGAAATTGCCAGTAAGCCGCATTAAGTGGGCTGATTGTGTGGGTAAAGTCACAAATTATCGATATGCGTCCGGAGAACCTTAAGGTTTCTGAACGATAACCGAGGTGATGAAAAATGTGCAGTTTACACTAGCCATGTCACAGCTTCGTAGACTGGCGGAACAGCTACCGCGCCATGAATTGTTCATGGCACCCTTAGAGGTCGCAGAAAACCGCAAGGTGACCAAGCGATGAACTAATCATGAGCTATAGAAACCCTTGTCATTACAGTGAGGACACATAGGAAATGACACACGTCGGTAGGTGGACAGTGCGTCAATCCACACCACCGTTTGGAAATGCTCTCGGTTATGAAAATGTGTCGTGAACAATGGCGAGAATGCGTTCGTATGATTTCCCATAGTGTCCACTGTTACTTTGTTTGCTAAATCACATTAACGTTCATTTAAACACTTGTATTTACTTATCACTTGGTTACGTTGTGAACTAAGACTAGGATCAACGGCAGCCCGATCCGTTGTACAGTTAGGTATGGCTCAAAGCTGACCATGTGTATGTGGGTGTCGCTCAATAGGGTAGTGCGAACATCGATACAGTTGGCTGAAAACGGTTAAATGCACCGGTGGCGTGGCTATTGTGCTGTGGCTGCTGACACTAATTCGTTATTAGAAACAAGTGGTTCCCTCGAGCAGTTTGAACAAAGCAGACAGAACACGAAAACTGGTAGTGCAAACATTTCGTATCGACTCGTCAGCACCAAATTTACAATAACACGGATCGGTTTTTTTGCTTATTATTATTATTATTATTGTTATTACATTCTAGTGTCGTTCATTCACCTGTCATTTTTTCACTTTGTTTATTTCTATCGGAATCAACAGTTGTCCGGACTACGATACACACAGATATTGCTCAAAGAGAGAGACCATTGAATTGCTCATGTTTCAATTGCATACAAATGTACAAAATTTGATATATCTAAAAGGAACTGTAAGTGTATTACAAAGTAGGTGTTTAACACTTCACTCGATTGTAATCTCATAGGAGTTGAACGTTAGAAGCAAAACCAAGCGTGACCAAGGTAAAAAACCTTGGTCAAATGATGGTTAATTCTTTTAAAGACAAATTATCCGCACTTCAGGTAATAAACTGAGGTGCCAATAGAAGTGCAGCCCCCAACCGCTAAAGCATCCATTTCCTCATTCATAGTATCTCCGTAGTTCCCATGGAGTCTTCAATCTAAGGAAATCTCATCGCATTGTCCCTCAATATGCAAAACGCAGTCTTCGCTTTAAGTAGTGGGTGCTAAAGGAAGCTGATACTGCTGCACCAGGAGCTCCCAGTCCGATGTGTTGGCTATTCGTATGGATTTTAGCCTCCGAATCGCCGCAGATATCAGCACTCGACGAATCTAATGTCCGTGCGAGAGTACGAAAGCCGAAAGTGCCCACATTGGTTCGTATCCTAGACCCGAGCATGGGACGGAGGAAAAAGAGGTGGGCGAAAAGTGATGAGATATACCTGTACAGTGATAATGTGGTTAGCCGTACTTGCTGTGACCAGTTGAGCAACTACCAGAAGTGGGAATCGCGAGGGCCTTGAAAGCTCTAGTGGATAGGCCAGTGGACAGGGATCAGTGGTAGTACCTTTCTGGTACGCACTGCTTCAATATAGGTGAAGAGGACTTCAGTAGCCCAGTGTCCTAAATTATTTCATCGAAATACAACAAACTTGTTCACTGCTTACCTCCAGACATGATTTGAGTCCTTGGTCGGTTACTAGAGCGATGGCATATTCAGACCATCCTAACAACGACGCCTAATTAAGGAACATATACTGAACGGTTTAAACGTGACAGTGTTGAGTAATTTGCTGCTGACTTGCAGGAGCATAACCGAACGCTATACGATGAAAGGCATAACTTTCAGGAAAAGAACGATAATCCAATTGCTTGCCACTAAAGAGAAGAATGTACAACACCAACAGCGACTACAAGTCATGTTCCATCGATGGTATTTTAAGGGCGGCGTTCAATAAGAAAGATTAACTGTCATACGATGTAGGTAGCTGGTTTGGATGACTCCCTTTAAACATTGGAAACATGAATAATCAACCAGAGTGACTAGATTAAATTAAAGTGTCAGAGAAGGGAAGGTATGTACTAACGAAGGGTTCCGCAGTAACTGAAATATACTATAGGGAAAAGGTGGTTACACGAATAGCCGATTACTTACGCGTAATGTGCAAACAAGACGATTCGGTTTCAAATCTTGTACGTGCATCGCTTGAGATAAATCTATGATAAGGAACAAGTGCCTCATCTGGAAAGAAGAAATTAAGGTTAAAACAAGTTGGCAGAGATATAGCGAAATTTGACATTGCTTAATCAAACGTGGTAAAACTCGTAATCGGGAGCGTCGGTGGATTCCAGTGTGAACTGGTTGAGAAATCTCGCTTGGGCAGTCAATCTGCTGGATCATTTGGTGGATCCCATATGATACAGTTGGTTGGGTAGGTAACTAGGTACAAATGTAGAGTTTCTGAGCTTCCGGACTGGCTTGGTAGCTCAGCTGATAGAGCATTCGCCGTGTGTTGTTTCTGTTGCTGGTTTGAATCCAGCTGAAGTCCAAAATTTTTCGCAATTGGGTCTCTTCTAAAACTAATTAGCACTGCTTATAAACGACTCGATTACTATTGATATTTGAATTAAACGAAAACTAGGAGGCAGATACTGAGAGTGGTAAGACAGAGCACAGATAGAGGCCCACGCGAATGATTTCTTGATAAGACTGTCAAACATCTGTTGGAGACGATGACAACAGAAAAAGAACACATCTAAATTTAAAGATCCTGGGTTTTATCAGACAGGTGTATATCAGTCAGCATTTCATACAGAAATCAAGACACATCTTAAGCTATTGCAGATTCTCAGCAAAACTAGCGTTCAAGCTATAAAGAATGGAAGCCAATTCACTTAGCTCAATACTCATGCCTCATCACAACGTATTACTGGCTCTAGTGTACCACAAGGTGCAGTCCTTTCGCGTTACGCAACCTACATGATGCTGGGAAACATTCTTTTCGTTCAGAAAACCATTATATACAATCAGAAGGACAATCGATAAGTAACTTTATTATTGGCAGAATGATTAAAGTCGGTAGGATGAGAAACGATCGCGCTTGAAACCGTTTTAATCACACCACTGTTCAGCCACGCAATATGATGTTCACGCCCTTTGTTAGACAATCGCCTTGTAGTAAGACCAATATATGATGCTCGACAGGAACAAACGGATGAGTACACACAGCAACAGATCGTAGAACATAGAGGTTTTTCTCTGAGTTGTGACATGATAACGGGTGTTGAGTGTTCCTCCAAATCAAAATCGAAACATCACACAGTGTGACTAGCTGGGCGTTAAAAATCTGTACCCTGGACACTTCACAAGCTGAGCTAGACTTTCTACAAGAGATGTTCACGCAAAATGGCTACCTAATGCGTTCCATTCAGAAGGCGATGCAAACGGTAGGGTTGAAGCCTAAGCCACCCTCTGTGAGTAAGAAAATTGCGTTTATTAGTCTTCCTTTCAAGGGAGATCCCATGGACGAAGTCATCACAAAAAAACTCCGAAAGTCAGTCGAAACAGCACACCTTGCCGCTCAACTGTGCGCCAGTTTCCGTTCAACACCCGTTATCATGTCACAACTCAAAGATAAACCTCCATGTTCTACGACCAGTTGCTGTGTGCACTCATTTGTTTGTCCCTGTCGAGCATCATATATTGGTCGTACTACAAGGCGACCGTCTGTCAGAGTGCGTGAACATCATGCTTTGTGGGTGAACAGTGGTATGATTAAAACGGTTTCAAACACGACTGTTTCGCATTTGACCGACTCTAATCATTCTATCAGTGATAAAGACGCTCTTCAGATTGTCTACCGAGTGCCAATGGGTCAACCAAAAATGGTGAGATCCCAAATGTTGACCGTTGCCGAGGGCATTACTATCCGACTGTGCAACCCTGATCTCTGTGCACAGAGAAAGTTCGTGCGGACACTTAACCTCCCTTGGCCCACAACCAAACAAGCCAACGATCTGGAACAGTGACTGTGCTACTGATAGCAAGAACGCCGTCCATAACCTCAATTGGCCGTTTTTCTGACTCACTCTTGTTACCGTTTTCATATTAATTGCGTCGCCATTAGCATGGCGATCAAACACAGACTTGGAGGTCCTAATCGTGGGGTTATCGATTGGAGTTAACAGGACAGTTACCGTGTCTCCTCTCAGGACGATCGGGAAACCTGATCATTGCTCACAAGCGAAAGTGGTAGAGCGTTCAGACTTGATAAATGGGCCATTCCTACGGTGAGATCAATGGCGCCTTGGTCAACACGGTTGCCTCATGAGAAGCGTGGCCGGAATTCAAATCCCGGCCGTGGCAAGGATATGCACCACTGGCGAGGTCTACTGAGAGTGAAACTGGAGACTAGTGCTTCTTTTCGAAAGAGGCTGGCTGCAAAGTCTATCTGCATGCGAAGGTTGCGATCAAATGTGAGTGACGTTCAATTTGAAAATAAACGAAATTCCTGACTACTCATCAGTAAACATAGTCTTGTACGCTACTCTGAATCGAGAACGTTTATAAGTCGCCGCACACCATATAAACACCTTGTAACTTTCTCCTTGTGACACACGGTGTTGGACCGGAATAAAGCTGCTTTTTGTATCAGTTTATCTTGAAAGTAATTAACGGGGATAGTCGCGTCATTTTCGGGACCAAGACTTTCTGCGTTAATTAATACGAGGAGGATCCGATAACTGTGCGGAAAATTACTATACCGTTTGCGAACCAGCGTATTCTTCAGAGGGTTAACAACAAACGATCACGCTTCCCTAGTCAAATATGCAGCGAAATATTGTATCAGACACCCAACACCAAGTTCGATCTTTTTCACCTGCTGTGCCGGACAGGTTATGCGAACTATCAAGCTGGACAGTCCGGGAGTTCGTCTCTTGATACGTGTAACTGTACTGAGATTTCGTTTTCGCTTATGAAGGGGCTCAGCGTGGCGAACTTTCCAATAGGTCCATTCTTTGATGCACATGATAAACTCCTATCTCGACTTCTTGCTGTTAAAAACTTGGGGGATTTTGCGAGTAAAAAGATGTAATCACGTGATTTATGTCATCACAAAAGATCTTGCTTTGGGTCCGATGTTTAAATATATCCCCATTCCAGTTGATTTACCAATGAATACTTTCCCCAAACAGCTGGACCGCCCACAAGTTGTTCCTCCTAGATTGCTGTCAAAGAACGCTGTACGTTTTATCCAATCCTCAAAACAACCATCAAGCTGTAGCGATTTTCGTGTGGATTTCGTTGTTTGAAATCAAAGCATGATGGGCGGAAACATTGCAGTAAAAATCTTATTCAATACAATTCAGTCATTCATTCCAACCTATCACACTATTTTTACATATTCCACTAAAAGCTTATTTACACGCACTCCATCATATTGCTATTCTGTTATTCCTTATTTAGCTAGTCCTCTGTGCAAATCATGCCTTCTTAATCTCGAATTAACCACGAAACTAAAACCAAATTTTCTACGAAGCAGACCGGTTGTGATCGTTCGCTAAGATATCAATGAAGTGCGTTATTGTTGCAAACTTGAGTAACTGCCCTTCACTTACGGAAGGTGCGACTGTGTAAACAGTTGAAAATTCGACTTTAGGGAAACGTAAGGCCTACTACAGACTTGATTTGCTAACGGTCAAAGAGAAACATACCATTCCTAAACGAAGAAAGCCGTCAGACTCGGCAGAAAGACGTCGTCGTTTGCGTCGTAATTTAGCATGTGCATCATGAATTAGTTGTTCTAATGTCGTCACTAAACGGCCAGCATCATCCTCCTTAATAGAACTCCTGTAAAAACAAAATGGAATGAAAAGGCACTCATTACCAAAAATAAGTGTAAATCAATGTGGCAACAGGCAACCATGTTGAAGAGCATTTCCAGCCAAATATAGTTCACTGGACGATAGAACAATCATTTGGTGATGAGGCTATCATTTACTTTAATGGATTATTAGTGATCGTACTGTTGACATCAATGATCCTTAACAATTTTTATTACCATCGCAGAGCAAAAGTAGGGGTGCTGAAAAACAGTTTTGATGTGTCTTACTGACTTATATCCTGGAAACTATGTCATGGGAAAGAGCGACTGATTACAAAAGCCGCTTTGCGGGCATACCACATAATGCCCCAGGATTATGGCAAGTTCAGAAGCCGAAATAACACAGATGTTCTTTCAATGGGTTAGTGCGTAAGCCGTAGTGGCCCAGAGTGGTTAGTGAAATCAGTGGATTCGAGATAATTGAAATCTTACTTCTGGAGGTGATTAAGGACAAACGTAAAGGATTCCAAGTCAGAGATCACAAATCAAGTGAGATAGTGTGGAAAAAACTGAGAGCGTTCCAGAAGCAGGTATGTGAAGAGAACGGTGAACAACAGTTTCAGACCAGGCACACAAGGGAAAAATGACCTCTTACTGAGTCAGGTTTATCCTCGTGAAAAGTTTACGCTTACGATTCAATGTTTACTCTTACTTAAAAAAATTTCGGGCACCCAATGGACTTGAAATCCAAGACAAACACAATTACTAGACTTGCCACGCAAGAAATCTGTTGGCAGAACGTACGCCAAGTACTTTGTGCTTTCGATATTTGTCACGGCCCCTTCGTCAACTTGCTGTGAGGTGTTTTCCAACTGTGCGAACGAGGTTGATGATTTTGTCTAATAAACCGCCTTTTAGGCTTGCTAATTTGAGTGGGAACAGAGTTAACTGACGCTGCGTCTCGAACAGTTATACATGCACTTGATAATGCCTGGATCTGAGGAACAAGCCACATCGAAAGGATTCTCGCCTCAGCGATTTTTCGAGGCGTGCTACTTTAAAGATAAAATTAATCAATGCGACTCTTTGGTCATTCGAGCGTTAAGTTGAACACCATAAGCACGCTGATGACCCGATTAAGGTTCGGAGCCGTGTCATATCCGGTTATCAGAACATTCAGGCTAGGAATTTGTCGTGATTAATCTTTCTCACATATAGTTTTACTAACATATTGTCGACGGCCAGTACAACCACGAATTAAGCAAGGCAGAACTTGGCGACTCCATGATAAAAATGTCTCCCTCACTTTCTGGTTAGCTCAGACAGACAAATCTCACCGTTCCAAAGCACAGTTAACATAAATTTGCGTTTGGGTTCACGGTGTTCCTTGTATTCGGAGTTCACACTTGATCATAGGTTCTACTGAGTCAGTGGAAACTCGCTTCCGTCGTAAATGTGGATCTCCTTTAGAAGAGACCGCACAGGTGGTGATGCTTCTGCTTCGCTCGAATTTTGTGATTGTTGCCAGTCCTTAAGTACGCATGTCCAATGAATCTCGATCAAGCAAGCTACCAGAAAAACGGCAGAAATCGACATTTGTAATCAACAACCCCAACAAGTACTCCGAGTATTTGCACTGATCAACGAACTACGTGGAGTCTGAGATAAACGACACGGATAAGTCACATATGAGTTGGCAGCCGTACAATTCAACCTGTACCGCTCCTATTGCGGGAGGTGTAGGCGAGGTTCACTGGATACGCCCACTAGATGAGTGACAATCATGAAATCGGCCATATGTTCCCGATGAATTCTACCCACTAAACACACCATTTACGCTGAGTTAGTTACCATGCGAGATCTAAGATCTCGGAGTGGACTGATGTTCTGTACACAGTTCGTGAGTGCAGTTAACACTGAGGATGAATTAAAGAGCACAAGTAAATCGTAAACGAGTTCATAACTACGGAAGAAGTCGCAAGGAACGAATGAACTGGTCATATTCGAAGTCGATTAGGATCTAGTGAAAGAAATGCAGTATACTCAGAAGGTATGCGAACGAACGGATGACTTGGAAGACAAAATAACTCACCAGGTTTTTTCGTAGCCAGACTCCCAGCGAAATTCATGTTTTTCTTCTTTTCTCGTCATATCATATAATTCCAGTGGCGCCCTGAAAAGTAACCAACACAACCATACATTTAGTAACCCAACATTATTAATCTTAAACCAAACGTTTCTATCATTAGGGAGAGAATCGCAATTCCATTAACGCAAAGTCCATTCACAACAAGAGCACCGCAACAAACTGACCGCAAAACGAACAACTGGGAACCAAAAGGCGATAGCCAAAACAAATACACTCACAGTCACTCGAAAGTTATCTCCTTAACGAAAAATATTCTATAAAAAATGGGACAACACATTTGAGAAATTGCTAACAATAGTTAGAAGACAGAGAAGGCAAACAGGCATTTGGCAACAACCGTCGACGATGCAGCGCTTACTACGATCACAATGAAATAACAATTAAAACTTATTTCCTATCCTTATACGGTGACAATCGACTCGATCCATCGCTTATCCAAACTCCGATACAATAGGTCTAACCAATCCAAACGTCGCGTTAGCGATTCCACATCAGGATGGGACGAAGGTATCAATGTTACGCCTTCAGCTATTCGCTAATTTCTTTGGTCTGTACTGCACCAATCAACCTAAAGTTTATGACTTTGTATGTGCCAATACGACCAGCCGGTGACAGATTGTGGTTTCTCTAGTACATCCACAAATTCGGCTTCTCGTCTCATGAGGAAGAATCGTTTACTGCAATCAGTACAAGATCTTCTCCATATTACTTGCGTGGGAGGTTTCAACTCGAGTATGATTTTTAGGGCTATTAAAAATCCTTAATTCCGAGTACTACCCATGGGATAAAAAAGCGATAGCCAGTAGCCATCCGCTCAGCTGAAGGTGTATCATCTGATTTATCGCGAAATATTCTCGGAAATATTTTCCCGTTTTTTGAATCCCGAAGTACTGTACCACTAGTGCAATTAATTGCTGTTTTGCGCCTTATTCGCAACTCAACCTTGGTGATTGAGGCAACCTCTAACGGAACTAAGTTCAGTGGTTCAGATCACGGTTACGATTTACCTATAACTACTAAAGTGCAGCGTCTGTATTTTGTCTCTGGTTTGGGTATTATTAGATAGCTCTCACGTAAGTCACGTTCTCTTTACTGTCTTGTTTCATCACCATCATCATAACAGCCATGAGCCTGACCAAAGGTACTGTGACTCGGGCAGCCGCTCACCTAAACAGTAACGTGGATTACCCTAAGAGGAAACGTTACTAAGAAGGTCGACGAGCATTAAAAGAAAGACTAAGCGGAAGAACTACAAATGGTATGGATACAGGTACGCAATTGAATGCGACACATTGCAATCTCGGATAGCGACTCTAACCACCGGTTTGAATGATCACGAGGACCCCAGACAGACAGACGACACCTACCTACCTTGCTCAGTGAAACAGTCAGGGTCTTCATACTTTGTGACCATGATGATGCGTGACCACCATAAGGTTTTACCCAACCGTTAGTGGTCACAGTACGCAATGCCCGAGACGGTAGACGATCAGCTGATATACGGAGTATGTGGCCCAACCATCGCATGCTTTCGACGCGATTTGTTGACCTATTGATCGCGCACCTCGAGCGTTTCCGAGTAACCGCCGACAAACGGCGGTGTTGCTCGCTCGATTAGGGCACTAAATGTGGACTAATTGGCTTGAACAACGATGGTCAAACATAGTAGTTCTGTTGACGTCTTAGTTGCGAACAGACCACGTCTCGAATCATAGGGTAACACAAAAGGGGACAGTCGAACGTCTGTTCGACGCCACGGATGATGCAGGCTGGCAAGGACAACTCGTGTTTTGCTATCCTCGCCGATAGCTCATCAGCAATATCATATGCTGACGAGAAAGTGCTACCTAAAGGTGTGCCCGGGATCTGACAATAAAATGCATTCAGGATGTTCACATACTTCTCAGGCACATCTTTCCTTGATAGACAGTTCCAGAGTGCAGCTCTGTCAACCGAGTAGAAGGTCCCTCTGATGTCCGGCAGGACAACGGTTGAACTTCCATATGAATGGCGCAGTTCAAGCATTTCAGGGTTCAAAAATGTGACCAATACAACCACAGCCAGGGCGAACCCAGCTTAATACTCACACACATACTCTGGAGTAACAAAGGGAGTCAATACAAGTTATTCCGCACAACGAACACAAATATAAATCATGAGGAGAAACTTGCCGCAAACAAGCTTGTTTTCATCATCAGGCTGAATACAACACACTTATACAGGTCCGATGGGGATGATAGGTTAGAAATCGTCAGGGTGAGAGATGTCAGTCATTAGTGTCCGTCTGGTTTCAGTCATAAGACATAACCTTGATCACGTGAGTTGTACAAGTATTGCGAGAGAGGCGCCACATCTACATAATCCTTCCATCCAGGGTTCGTACAAACGGCCACGGAAGGTTCAGTGTTTTGACTGGCCATACCTGGGCGCACAGTTAGGGTGGGTTTAGGCGAATTGCAACGGTCTCTGCAGTTGACAGTACATGACATTTGACATGCCTCGATTGTGTTCCACATATTCGACAGATTGGATAAAAAACCAATTGTTCAGATTGATGGGGTGGTCTGACTCCGTCAAATGCGCGGCGAACGCATACGGACAAGGCCTTGTCAATCCTCCCGAACGTGTTCGGGCAATCAACGTGTTGTGTGGCATATGTAGCCTGTTACACTAGAACAATCGGAAAGGTCGTTCAGCCCGAAGACGAAATGATCACAAAATCGTTCATATTTATCAGATTTGTGACCAACGAAAAATATTTCTCAGGCAAAAGTGAAGACAAAAAACACCGAAGTCCCAATCGGAAAACGAACGTGCAGGCGGATGCCGAAAATAGCAAAGAAAGGTCGAGAACGCTTGTGAAAGGCAAAGAACCACACATCTGTACCAACTTTGAAGGTTAGCTATAACAGTAGTGTTGGGTATTTTGAAAGGCAGAAAAACGATATTTTTGGATAAGTGGAGACTTTTCCGACATCTAACTTAATCCTTATTAACATACTTTTTAAAAAGAGTGCTCCGAATAACCATTTCCAAAGAGTGCATTAAATATAATCTGTCTCACCTCTTCACTGGCATCGCCAGGTCATCGTTTTGTGGCCCTGTCCATCAGACAACGGACTAGATCCCCCTTTGGTCTGAGTAGTATACAACTACTGAAGTTTGTATAGTGGCCCATCCAAGTTGCCCCACGATACACTTTCTGTTGTACCGTGCCATCTTCACGACGAGACCTGAGCACGTCTAGGGACGTAATACCTGCTGGTGATCATGGATCTAGGGCAAAGTGAATACTTTCATGGATACGGTTGAAATGCGTCAGTATCTCACTTAGGCTTTTAGATTCGTCTGCCACACAGATGATATCGTTTACACAGCGATTGTAAAGGGTGACTGATTTTATTTGGTCAACTAATGAATTACACTCTAACTGTGCCACAAAGATAACAGCCAACAATGTATTTTATTTCGCATGAAGAAGAAACACCGAAAACGAGCTTGTTCGTTACGCGTATCCTCATAAAGACTAGTCCCTCAATATTGAAGCAGGTGTCACCGTATTTCTGTTGACGTTCCCCATCAGGTGTAACACATATAGTTGAAGAACTGTTCTTGGCCGGGAATTCGTGATAAAACAACGTACCCCAACAAAATCAGTTCGTTTTCTGAATAAGGACAATAATCCACAGTCCAGTAAATCTCTAGATAGCTAATAACCCGAACTACAAAATGGTCAATAGCGAACGCGAGTGACCAGAGGTGTGCATGATTAATTACGCTGTTGGGCGAAAACGGGGCTACCCCGTACAAGCCAGGCATACCAGGTGGGTGACTTGAATTCTCTCCTCGCTGAAGATATAAGTACATTAATTATCCATTCGACGTTAGCAATCTGTGACCTCTTTGTTAGATATTGCGTAAGCTTCGAATTTTCGGTGGTCGCAGTAGCGCAAATATCCCCGACGGCTTTCATTGGCAGGTAGCAATAGCTTGCATAACGCTGAACAAAAATGACCAATCAACTGGTCGCAAAGTTGGATCGAAAATGGCCGCACCCTTCTTTGTTCACATGATGAAGGAACTGACTCACTGTCCACCGCAAACAGTGCGCCAACAGGCCACAACGTCCACAAACAGTGCGCATTGTCGCCTCATATACGCGACCCACACACTTCAGACAGACACTTCTCTGTAACATCAGGTGTGTTAGATTAGCGAACACCACCCTGACTTCAGAGATACGCGCTCCCATTTCATTCCATACACATCCGACACCGCTCATGCAGCTACAAAACCACACAAACCAGTCAACAACATCCATTACTGCATTAGCCAACATCAAATCTACGCAATCACAGTAGCCTCGCAAAAACACTTTGCACTGCAGAGGTTCCAAACCACATTCCGAAACAGTTAGCAGGTTGCCGAATAACTCCTGGTACTGTCCGTACAGTTTGGAATTGGTCAAACAACGACTTGTCGTCAGCACAATCAACACCACTCAGTCTTCTACCACGTAGAATGTCCATGTCGGCATCTTCCGAATACCACAGACAGTCGTCCATCAGTTTGTCTATCACAAAATTGAACAAAAGTGGTAGAAATGGAAAACCCTGGCGTAAGCCGCTTCTGGTGCTGATACTCTCAGTTAGTTCGCCGTAATCCCTAATCGGAACTAATGTGTGGAATTCAAGCGTCGACAGTATGTTCACATGTTTTCCATACGCCCACGGGTTCAAGCGACTTCACTAGTGTAGATCGATCCACTGAAAAAAAAATACCTTTGCAGTCGAAAAATACGGCAAGCGATTGCCGGCAGCACAAGTGAGGCTGCACAAGAATTTGCCAAAGAGTAAAAATTTCATCAACACACACCCGTCCAAGACGAAACACTACCTGTCCTTTCCTACATTCTGCCGTCCTGACCAATACTGCTACCTCGACGTGATAGTCGTGCCTGTCTGCTGTTTTGATCCTGCGTGCTATGCTGACTGCACCGTCGGTCCTTCCACGTGCAACTTCGTCACACAGGCCAAAGGGGAGTAGTCAGAAAGAAAACAGTTGCACTCATGGAATTGTATTTCGCACCACTGATCGCATAGCGGTGTTTACGTAGCGAAGCAAGATCATACGGGCACACAGTAGAAATATTTTTATGGTTACGGCACTGTTGTCTTCCGTATCAGAAAGAAGCGGGTTAGGAAAGGTACGCTCAAACAAAAAACACACCGACCGTGCAAAGGTGGATTGTGACCGCAGGCGCATCATCCAGTACAGTCGAAAATCACCCAGAAGACCGATGTAGCTTCGAGCACATCCACTGCACGCATCAGTGCTCAGAATCAGACACTAATGTCTTATTAATTGCACTCACGAGCTAGGCAAGCCACTTATCATTGCCAAATGTGTCAGACTCTGGAATCACTGGCATCGGGTAGGGTCTCCCAAGAAAGCCCTGTAACCTGTTGTCTAGCAGGTCAGACTTTCGAGTCACAGACTCGAGGTGGAGTCCCTCAAGTCTAACCACTTCAGTACCATAAACGACCGGGAAGAATCCGAAACCATCGTTCTCCTGACAGTATCATTATTCACCCATCACGAATTTCTCCTACCATCCTACTCCCCAAATTTTCTGACTCCCATATGCATACGGACGATAATTGTTGTCCGCGACCAACACAACTCGTAAATATTCGCCGTTTCAATCGCCGCGAGCTGCTCTGGCAAGTACTCTCCCAAGTCTGCAGCGTGATGTGTGGTGCGTGTCGGAGAAAGGTGGTGACTGACATGGAGTATGCGGATAACATTGACTTACTCAGCCCCTCTGCCGAAGACATACAGACCATGCTGAACAAGGTGAGTGATCAGGTTGGTTTGTATCGAATTTGCTTCACACCTTCAAAGTGCAAACTTATGTTCCAATAACTTCAATGCAGACAATTCTCTTGAGGTTGTGGACAGTTTCACATATTTGGGTATCATTATCTCGTCAGTTTCCAACATTGCTGCTGCTGCCGCTCCTGATGATGATGATGATGATGATGATGACGGTGATGAATGTCTGCCCTCCGAGCTCCAGTGAATCGACGAACCATGATGGGTGTCAGAACATTAGGAATGACTGGGGTCAAGCTAATTCCTCGATGGTTTCTGCGAGAGCAACAGACTCCCTTCTTCAATATGTGTACTGTTATCAAGTGGCCCCGACAGAGAAAAAATGTTATCTCTCGTCCACACAGGTTAAAAGAACTGAATCAAAGCATCTACTAACCAACCCCTCACCTTCTCTGAAATTACCGCCATGACATTATCTGAGGCAGCACCTCCATCACGTCTGACAGCCGAAATGCAAATACGGACGTCGATGTTAGTGAGTGGCTCTAAATCTTCCGGCAAGAGTGCTACATAACACAATTGAGGCAGCAACAGTAGAAGTAACAGACCAGCTAAACTGAACATCAATCATCATCATCATCATAACAGCCATGAGCCTGACTAAAAGGTACT
>QNGE01008152.1:0-18549 GCA_008508345.1 Paragonimus westermani
GTGCTGAAGGCAGTCTTTTGACTCCAACGCACTTTGGGTGCATAAATTCAGGTAGAAAACTTGTATCGACTTGTAGGCCTAGCGATAGCCTGCAAAATTGTTCAGAATGAGAAGTCCCGAAAAAGCAAATGTTGATGCCCATGGCTTATCAGAACATGCAGGATATGACATTGAGTTCTCAGCTCCGTCGGCAGGAAACAACCTTTTGGAAAACCAGTTGAAACCGGAATCGGTGAAGCTTCGTACTCATGTGCTGGAGGAACACATCGGGCTAGGGGTAACGAAACAATCCACGTCACAATGTGTGCCAGTCCAGAAAAACAAAAAGGGAGCACCATATTTCTAGCAATGTCCACCAAGTTAATGCACCACTATCTACACGTACTTCTGAAGTAGGGGGTAGTGGCTCGTGCCACGGAACGCCAGTTGGATTTCCCAGTTAAGAAACTCAACGTTTTGACGACGATTTGAAACCTTATTGGTCATTCATAAAAGAATTGCGGATCGCGACCGAGGGAAGACGACTGACAATCAGGCGCGAATAACTTATTTGAACCCATTCTGGCATGGTCCGGCCAAAACCGTCATTCACCACTGCACTGTTTTAGATGTAAAAGAAATTTGTCTCCTGGCCAAGGACATCCTCTACAAACGTTTTGGTGAAAACTAAATGGTTGCCAAGCTCTTCACGTACCAGCTTTCACATGGATCCTCTCTGTCTCCTAAGGATTCGACAGCATCAATTTACTCGGCTTATCAGGGACGCCTCCATGACGCTAAACTCACACAGCGAAATACGGCTGCGATCTAAATACCAAAGTGACAACCTAGTCAATTACAGTAAGGCTTTCACTTTATGGTCGTTTTAGATGGGCCATGGTGGCTGCAACAATTTCCCTCTGGACCAAGAATCTTTGTTTTCAGACCTGGTGATGTTTGCTGAGGAACGTACAGAAACCGCGTGCACATGGTTTGGTAAATCAGCGTCAAATTTGGAGCGCCAGATTCGCGGGACAGTTTGGAGTGTGTGGTATAACAGCATCAGCCAGAAGTTTGTATACACTGGACTCAAAGTGGGAGTCGACCCGTCCCCAGCTGGTCGGTATTCTCTACCCGTCGGCGGCGGCTCGCCCTACCCCGATAGATGTGCCGAGTTCTTGATAAACACTGTCAATTATGAGCCAAGTGTGATGCGAGGGCGCACGTTTTGTTGCTTATGCCCGAAAGTCAACCATGTAGTGGCCAACTGCAATTGGCTGCTCGGCTGCACAGCAGAAGGATGTGCTGGGCAACGTCATCACTCTGTGCACCCCGATTCCCCCGTCCCCACTTTACCCGCCATCACTAACCATCATCCAGCAGTGTTGCTCACGATTATCTCAGCAGAAACGCTTGTTGACTATTCTCGAGTGACGTTGGAAATGCTACCAGATGCGCCACGATGCGCAGGACGTGTTATACTTACTTGTGCGTTCTTTGACAATGAATCCGATGCCATCTTTTGTTCAGAGTCACTGTTGAATGTATTGGGCTCAATAGACAATCAAAGCGACTCACAATAGGTACTCTCTCACTTGACATGAACTTCGTCAGTTCGGAGGCTGTCTAAATCAAGTCAAGATATTCTTACGAAGGTTAAATTGCAGTCCTTCGGTCACCTTGGTGGCGTTCAGCTTTCGAATTATTCAACCTCCGAAAGTGACACAATTATCAGACCAGCCGTAACAGGAGCTCACTGGATCCTAAGACACAGGCCCAGTGAATGAAATTAGCCCTATTCACTACGCATGATATTGGGTGGACGCTCATGAGGCTGATAAGTCATCAAAAGAACTCCGCATTTGATGTTCAGACACTTCAGCCTTAGGATACACGCAGCGATATTGAAAGATTATACAACATGGAATGCGCTGATGCGACCTCAGACGAAGAACGGGATATGTTCATCGAGGGTTATGAAATGCTTACAAAGTTAGAACGATCAATACTGTTGAGAGGTGGCCACGAAGGAATCGGACTTCCTTGGCACATAGACCCGCAACGTTTGCCTAATAATCCGTCTTTGTGCTCTTTTAACAGTGCGGCCTGATGCCGTTATTACACAAGATTGATAGGATGGCGGGTAAAACACTCAAAGCATCGGAATATTCCACTCCCAGGCACCTAATGCAGGCAATGGTGCTCGGCTGAGAAGAAAAGTATACAAAACGGAAGTAATTAAATGAAAACCGGCGAAGAAACTAATGTAAGTGCCCGTGCGTGTGGTTGTGTGCGGCGGGGTAAGTCGATATATGTGGGTGGTGGTTGGTTGCAGGGTGGTGTACTCACTCGGGTTGCAGGAACTGCTTGAGGGGTGACCATGGGAGAGTGTGTTGTAAACTGACGTGGGGAGTTCTCTGGCGGTTTCATAAAATCGCTGTTCACGTAGGCCAATTTCAGATGGTCAGTATTGGCGGTGTCACACTTTCCAACCCGATCAGTGGTGAAGTATTTATCTTACCGTCATATTACTGTGGAAATTCAAAGTAGAGAGGTCGCAGTGATCGTTTTACTAGATCACATCGAATAAACACGTGTTTGTATCGAAGCAAATCACTGGGAACATGGTTGCTCCAGGCATGTTACCACGTGGAGATTGAGCAAAGATTCCGCATGTGCTCCTGAGGGTCTCTAGGGTGGCTCACTAGGTCAGCCAAGCAAGGTGACTTTTGGAAATATCCATCCTATAATCACGGAGTTGATCCATTTACTTATTCCGCTGGAGTGATTCCAAGATTTCCCTCCACAGTTGACCTGGCACTTAACATGGCGAGTGGAAAGCATTCAACCCATTTTTGCTCCGTAGGTTGGGCAATCGGTGCGGCTTTCATTTGCCGTTGGAAAAGCTCTGCCTGGCCATTTAATAAGGGGTGGCATGCAGTCGTTTGGAAATGCTCACCACTAAGTGTAAACCTCAAGCTACAGAAGAGGCAGTACCAGAATTGTGTGCCTCCGTCTGCAGTAAACACAGAAGGTTAACAAAAATTAGCTACCCACTACCAGGGAAAAGTCTCGGCAACGGTCTCAATTATGGCATTCGGAAAGGGTATGTTATCGACCTACCAGCGAATCGATCGATACAATTAAGCTGGAGGGTCTTTCCCTCAGGCTTTGGCGATGAATCAATAACATTTAACTTGACGTGTGAGAAACCAGAATTCGTTGTGTTGAAATAGCCGGATGCGGAAGCAGCACGGCGAAGTATCTAGCCACGATGGAAATGTAGACAGGATTTAACTCAAATGCATATATCCTGTTTAACGCTCAGTCAAACGTAACGTTGAGGAAGGAATCTAAAAGTAGCCCGCATTCCGAAGTTTGAGGGCAAAGGTATAAAGTCGAACAACGGTCTGCGACAAGTCCGTGGAAACTGCTGAGGACTATATATAGGTATCTCGTACGATGCTAGGATGAGAATGAAGGAGTGGTGCCCCGGACACCCGGAGAAATGAGAACGTTTCGGGGTGAGATAATTCTTCATCCGTTAGCTTTATTTCTACCAGTTTTCCCACGCATACATCACACAAAGTCGAAACAACGTCAACGTGTAGACCGGAGAGGGCGGCCGCAATGGCACTAGCGGGTCGTGAAATGTGACGAAAGTCCGTCACAAATTGTGCGATTAAATCAAGATGGCGGATCCCACGCGGATTCGTCCGGTGAGGAGTTGGGCGCGTAGATAAGCAGTTCATGGTCGGTGGGACAGTGAAGATTCCGCCCCTAATAAATGCCGGAAATGGCAAGTTAGTAGATAAATCGCGAGCGGTTTCTTGCCCAATCTATTACAATTGGCTTTGGCAAGGGGAACTTTTCAGACAAGAGTGAGAAAGGCTATAATTTTTGTTGAAAGGCTATCGATGATCTTTTCCATCTGATTTTGCTGAAGCATCAGTTGAGAGGAGAATTCGAGTGTTGGGGTCGTTACTACGACACGACAAGACACTCGTTCCACTAAGTGTTTGCCTGCCGACGTACTCGCATGTGGTGCCCGATAACTTAAATCAGCGCCTTTTGATCCTCGTAAAAGATCGGTCAGTAGCCGTGAGGTGTGTGGAAAGTGTAGTAAAAAAACGGCGATAACAGCTGATCATACTGAAGGAATTTTGGAGTTTCTTATTGGAATCAGGAGGACGGAAACCCTGCAGTGCTTCAGACCTTGTATCCAGTGGTTGGACACCCTTGCAATCAACAACATGGCCCAAAAGTTTCGACGAATCAACACAGAGGACACACTCAGGAAGATTACTGGTAACTCGGAATTAGGCAAAACGAGTTTACAGTAAACGGAGATGTTCGTGTTCACAGTCAGTTTGGCTAGCGGCCAATACACCTTCGAAAGAGACGTGAGTAGAATCGGAGCCACCAGTAAACATTTCCATGAATCGCTGAGAAGTTTATGCAACGCTGCGTAAGACAGATGGCATTTAGAAAAACTCAGACGGACCAAAATACGTTATATTCACCGTATTTGGCGTAGTATCAGGGGCCACAGAAATGTGATTATATGCGCGCCATGCACTCCTACGATCCAGAAGGATTCCTTTCTGCAAATCAGCACCTATTCGAAAAAATGACAAAAATCACCACCATTGATTGCATTTTCAACATCTGCGACTATGAATATTCGACGACCTTACAATTGCAAGCCTATATCAAGTGTAAGTGAGCGTTGGGCGTACGTTGCGATTTAACCACTAGTAGGAGATTGTAGTGTAGGCGACCCAGGTGGAGAAAACCTTTCCGCTCGTATTGGAACAACACTCACTCCGGCTTCTGTATCAATGAGAAATCTGATGTCAGCAGACTTATCTGATATGAAGAATTATCGGAGTTTTGACACTAAGCCGGCGACAGTCGTCGCCTCTACTGACTGGCCGGGGCCTTCCCAGAAAGGATAAATTTGAAAAAACATTGCTGTTTACACCTGCTCACATGGTGACCGGAGTTCTGGTGGTACCTACAAAATGATGTATGCCAGCTTGGTGCGTGGGAACGTTGTGACTGAATGAATTCATGCAGATGATGGGTTACTCCTACGGAAAATATGGTGCATCATTTGTTACATTTATTTCGTGAATGCTGCTATTTGCTTGACAAACGTGTCAGCAAGTTGCTGAAGTGGGGTGGATAAAGCGATAAGCGCTAGGTAGTATGGGACGGAAGTAGACGCTTCAATAGCACCTGTCAGAAAGTGGAGTCTTCCATTTTTCTGGGTTTAAACATCTGTTTCATACGTCAAGTGGTTGTTGTGTTCTTATTGGGGCGCACTCAACGGTGAGACTTACATTTACTAACAACAGTGAAGAGGACACCTCCTCGGTAGGAGTGTCGTATTTACCAGCGGCAGCGTAGTTTTCCACTGTGTGGACGAATGAGTCTCTGTTCGTTGAATGCGCGACCAATCAGAACGCAGCTCGGGTCTTTGGCACGAGTGTGAGACACACGGGCGGCCTCGGCGCGTATACAACGATACTGACGGTGTAAGAGCCCAACGGCTCGACCTCGAGGAACAGTTGATCTGGTCTATTGCGTTCAGATAGTTTGATCCTATTTACTAAAATTTATTTGAAAGTTTCATGCAGGATGCTGGCAGGTGTTCCATGAATAAGACCGGAAACTTGTTTCAAAATTTCGGTCAAGACAGGCTGAAATACACACGGATACACAACAGGCTAGGATTTAACGGCGTGAGTCTTCGATATAGCTTTGTATTGTACACAGTCGTTTGCTAACGATTCAAGTGCATACTAAACTGCGCGTAATATGCTGATCTGATAAAAACCCTTCCCAATTTCGAACGACAGTGAAGATAATTTACCTTCAAAATGGTCAACGAGGAGGCGAAGATAAAAACTGGATTCAGTGATGTACTGATTGAACAAACGTGCAAAAACTTGAATCTCTCACATCGAATATGAGACACCACCAAAAATTGAACACAGCGCGTTACTTTACTGCAAAATCGAGAACTATGCATTTCTGGGTAACGGACGACGAGTTAACGGGGTTTGGATCACCCAGAAAAATGATCACTGCTTGGATCGGGGCAAAACGACTGTTTGATCATCGAGAAATGACAGAGACTATAGAAAGAATACGGTGAGAAGGTGTCTAATTTTGGGCTTATGGGAATTCACAAGGTTCAAATTAAACAAGGGTAAGAGAAACGGTAGCTACAGCCAATGCAATCAAAAGAACGATTAAGGAAGTTCATTTAGAGCGGACAATAAAACGTGGGGCAACCTTCCAACATTAATCAATCGATGTCTAGCAATCTCAAAAATAATGCAACGGACCGTAAAAAAATTAACAACTTATCCAAACCACAATGCGGGCTTCTCAACACAAAAACTTAGGAGTCGAAATGTTAGACCCCAGTGGAATCATTTTCGGTTTCCACACCGCACCGAGAAATTCCATAAAGGTAATAGACTATCTAAAATAACGTGAACGAAAACAGACGGACACGTCCGGCTAATCAGTGTGTAGCGAAAAGGAAAATGAATAACACAACCTCAAAACACGATGACCTGTGGAGTCAATGACGGGACTAGCCATAAATGAACGCTCCTCGTGGAACGTGCAACGGTGGTTGGAAGACATTTAGAGTGTTCCAAGCTTATTTGTGTGTGCGGTGTGCGGAAGCTGAAATTTAATCTAACAACGGAATGTTCGGTTGGCTGCCAACCACCAAACGTTGGAGGGAGAACCAACACGTGTTCGTTGCAGAGTTTTTCAAGCGTGTCTTGTTCAATTTCGAACGTCATACAAAAATTAGGTAGTGCGGTTTGATGCAGTAGTTACAAGAGATCAGCACGATGAAGTGTAAAACAGTGAGTTCACCAAAAATTTAAAAGATCACCTACCAAACTAGCACAAATACTCTGACATATTTTTTATGATGCGCAAGGACAGAGAGTTAAGCGTATACAGATTCACAGTTCAGAAAACAAGCTCACGATTGGGTTTTCGATTTAACTTTCCCTTTAACCAAGCTATCAACTCGTGGAACAAACTGCTCACGAAGATTTTCGAGGTCTTCAACGCAGGTTTATCCGAAAGAAAGCTTGACTAACGTTGAAACAGACTTTTTGTCACCTTGTATTTTTCGAGATACGATGTAGGTCTTGACGTTCAGGGCAACTTTGATCTCTCAATTCTCTTTCTTCCCACCACTAGACCGCTGCTGGAAACACTGCTGTTGACAGAAAAACGAATTCTGGTCAATCACCTGATCAGGCCGCTCAAGTACGGAGATATCAACTGGCACAGACCCTCATCAAGCCTTAGCCTTGAATTAGAAATTGAGATTGTTTAATGTCTGCTCTTCAGCTCAGTAGACAGACGCTTGACACTGAACAAGACAAGCCTACTGGATACGGATACCTTGGGCCCTTTGTCTCGAATCTCCACGCCAATCGCTGAAATGTTGAAAACCGGTGAAATTATAGCACTGAAATTAGTATACTGGACAAAACAGTTAAACAGGAGAGAATTCATGCCGATCTAGAGGGAGTCTCACTGGATCACCCATTGCAAGACCGACAGAGGCACTTTCAGCCTGCTGGACTGAGGTCGCACTTCAATGCTGACACCAAACTTTGAGCCAACTTAAGCCCTCATCCCTATTCTTAGGAGGAGACCAGTGTCTCCTGTCAAATCTACCCACAATAACATCCGGGGCAACTTTCCCCGTCCCTCTGGATGGCCAAACATCTGTGGAGCTGCACAGGTTTGACAGAGTACCTCCTAAAGGAGATACAAACCACCACTCATCCTCCATGCTCCCAATCATTCCGTTTCAAAATAGTTTCCTTGAAAATAATTTAGCTGTAAAGCACACAGCCCAAAGAGTCTACTAGGGCCACGATATACATCCAAAAGGTTCATACTTAGCTCATCCCAGACACTTCGGACAGGCACTCTTCCGGGGGCATAGAAATAAGACACGGTCTCACCTATATTTGAAACAGGCGATCGTCACTCTCCTGCCAGTTATCGACCGATCAGCCTTACCAGCATCCCATACAAGATAATGGAGCGACTGTTAAAGCGAACTATCCTTAAGCATTTCTCATCGGATAACCTTTTCTCTTCGATCCATCATGGCTTTCTTCCTGATCGGTCATGCATAACTAATATGTTAATCTTCATGGATAGCCTGACAGAGGCCAAAGACAATAGACATATCTCAGATGCCATCTTCTTCGACTTTGCCAAAGCCTTCGACCGTGTCCCACACGGTCCTCTGCTGCATAAACTAGAAGCCTATGGGATCCAAGGAGGAGTTCTCCGCTGGATAATCTCCTTTCTTGGAAACAGGGCTTCCAGAGTAAAAACCGGTTTAGGCCTTCCGTCCCCATCCCCAGTCTCTGTGGGGGTCCCGCAAGGATCGGTACTTGGTCCATTGTTTCTTCTTATTTACATCAATGATCTTCCCGAGTTGATCTCAAGCAACGCTCTCCTTTATGCCGACGACTTAAAAATCGAGAACGCCTGTGACCCCAATGCATTGCAGATTGACCTTGATCGTATTAAGTGCTGGTCAGAGGATTGGAGTCTCCCTCTAAACGATAGCAAGTCTGCGCACATGTCACTCGGAGGAGACTCTGGGAGCCTATTCGTGATACATGGTGCACAAGATGTAGTAGGTATCACGAAAGTAGACCTCAAAAAAGACCTAGGGATCTGGCTATCGTCTGGTTTGTCCTTCTCTTATCATCGCCAGCTGGCCGCCAAAAGGGGTCTCATGACTCTCGGGATGATCAAACGAACCTTCCCCCGGATTGACAAGCACGCCTTTCACACGCTTTACAGAGTCTACATAAGACCATTACTCGAGTATGCCAATCAAGTCGTCTACACCGGTTTGAAGAAAGACATACTCGCCATTGAACGTGTCCAGCGAGTAGCCACCAAAATGGTCACTGGCTTACGGCATCTCTCCTACGAGTCTCGCCTTGAAATTCTCGAGCTTTATCCACTTGAGTTTCGTAGACTCCGCGGCGACTTAATTCTTACACACTTTCAATTTAGCACAGGACTCGTGCAACAATTCTTCACCCTAGTAAGGGATAACAGTCGAAGAGGTCACGACATGAAGCATTTAAGCTTCGACCTCGGACCTTTTTAAGACAACAGTTCTTCTCTTATAGGGTTATCAACTACTGTAACGACCTACTACTAGAGATTGTTAGCTGCTCATCTAAAGACCGTCTCAAAGTGTTATTGGATTCCCACCTACTCAATAAACCGTTAAATTAATACTTTATCCTGTTTTGCTAGATTATTATTTTACTCTGTTCTTGGTACTTTCTGTAACCCCCAAGAGCGGTGCTACACCCCGTTTCCAATGACTGCCTTTCAGGTCAACAGAAAACCGCCGGACATCGAAACGAACAAACTGACTGGATCCGGGCAGATTGGGCTCCCACCCTCGAACCCGTGTACAAATCGCTGAAAAATTGTTGAAATCCCGGCCACATTCTCCCCGGGTAGATTGGAGTCGTCTCGTATTGAGTTTTCTCGCAATATGAAGTCCCACGCAAATTTCTCTGGACGCAGAACTGCAAACTAGCCTCCAGTATTTCAAAAAGCAATGGTGGTTCGGAAGCCGTCTACCTTGGGACAACGGAAACAGCTGAATCATCCCGAAAGGAACTTGCATACGCTCAGGCTGTGGTGAAGAAAAACAGCCGGTTGCGCACTCACTTAGCTACTAAACCGGTTTCCCAAGCTCTTTCTCGTGTTTTTCTCTCTTTTTGCACCTAACCGAATCAGGAGATAGCCCTCGAGTGCGTGCACACCAACTGTCTGTAACTTCTAAATAAACTACCACAAGTCACACAGTTGGTTCACGACACTAGCCCTTACATTCTGACCTTAACAGAGACCTAAATTTACATAAATACCAGTGGTGATGGCCTGCATATTCCAGGAAATATACTGTACCTGACGGACTCCTCGCGTGGACGCATGGGAGGCTGTGCCGTCTTTGTAAGCCAGAAGCTCCCGGTTCCAGCTGTCGTAGGAGATTTTATCTCTCCAGAGAATCGTGACGCGCGCCGGCCCAAACTGCAACCTCGTAGTAATGACATTCTGCTTATTGACATTATTCACCGTTTGCCGTCGTGCAGTGCATCCGACGATAAGGCCATCCTTGCTACCCTAGACAAACTCACGTCTACCCAGCGTTTCTCCCATTTTCTCATTATGGGTGACTTCAGCGCACCCATACTCAACTCTATGGTGGCTTCCCATGAGGACTGTGGCTGCGGGTTCTCGAAACCTTTGGCAATGTTGATCCATGAGAAAGCCTGGACACAGCATGTCGATCTACCTACAAGGTACCATCCAGGACAGACACCTTCCTTGCTTGATCTGTTCATCACTAATGAAGCCTATTTGATAGATACAACGGTCGTCAAACCACCGCAGGGGCACAGTGATAACGTTTCAACAGCTTTCGGTTCTATCATTTGATGACTCCAAAATGCAACAACAAAAACTTCACCCTAAAATTTCCAGAAGGCATATTCTAACGCGCTGAGTACATCCTTATATACACTCTGCGTTGCATTCTACTCATTAAACTCAAACTACCTTTCTTTTGGAGCTGCCGTTTACGAAGCTGGAGGGGAGTTGTTTCTCGAAAACTATGGAATTCTTCATCTCGTACACCGTTTCCGCGGAGCACACGTCGCCTTCTTGATGCACGTTCCCATCTATTCTTCAAGTGGGAGCTGACGGGCAAGCCAGCATATCCAGAGGACTTTCACTGTGTACGAAACGGGTGCAGGCGTGAAGTCCGTCAACACACCCAACAGGCAAAGTCAGAAATCCTACTGGAAGTGCGTGAGAACAAACATTTTCTTCTCAAGCCAAGGAGAAACTGACTTCAGTGCCCTATCTGTCACATTCCAACAGGGTGACCTCTTCCAACCCTAAGGTGTTCTGAAAATGCTATTTAGCAATTTACAACGTGTTTTCGCCAAACTAGCATCCTCTTCTTCCAAGGATAAACTTCCAACACCCAGACCTGACAGCAGACTTCTCTGTGCTCAAGGTTCAGGACCTCCATTTTGAGATCAGCCATTTAATTCAGTGGACCCAGACGCGGTCCATCTAAGGATAGCTGAAGAAGAGGTCGTCGGTTTAGCGGCGCCACCCTTTAATCTCTCCCCCAAGACACTCCGGACCGGCTCTCTCCCAGAGGCTTAAAAACAAGCCAATTTTACACTTATATTCAAGGCAAACGATCGACACTCCTACGCTAGTTATCGGACAATCAGCCTCATCGGCATCCCATGTAGGATATTGGAGAGTCTGCTGAAACGCACCATCCTTGAGCACATCTTCTCGAACAACTTTTTTCTCTGTACTTCATGGCTTCCTCTCCGACCGGCCATGCACAACCAACATGTTAATCTTCATGGATAGCCTGACAGATGCCAAGGACAACAGCCACATCTTCGACGTTATCTTCGACCTTGCGGACGCTTCCGACACCGTCTCAACTGACCCACTTGCACGGGAAAAATAGGAACCTATCAGTCCCAATGAGAAGTCCATTGCCGGACTACATCCATTTGTGGAAACACAGCTCTCATTAAAAGCTGGATCTTCGCCGGAGTTCCTCAAAATTCCGTTCTTGATCTGTTTTTGTTTCTGATATATACATCAATGAGGTTGCCGAACGTTTTTCCCACAGCGCTCTCCCTTATTTTGAGGATCTAAAAATTTGAAAGGTTCATGGTCCCAGTGCATTGTGAATTAACCCCGACCGTATTAACTGCCGGACTGCAGTCTCCCTCAAACGACGGCAAGTGTGAAAATACGTCACCGGGAGGAGACTTCGGAAACTTACACGATACATGATGCAAAAAGAGCGACAGATATATCTAGTGTTGACCTTAAAAAGGGACGAGGGATTCGGCTGTCGTCTGGTTTGTCCTCCTCTTATCACAACCACATGACTGACAAATGTAGACTTTTGACTCACGAAACGATAAAATGGGTCATTCTCACGTGAAAAGGTATGCATTTCAGATACTTTACAGAATCTATATACGGCCACTACTTGGACACGCTGACCAAATCGTATACACCGGTTTGAAGAAAGACATGCTCGCCACTAAACGCGTTCAGCGAGTAGCAACCAAAATGGTCACTGGCTTACGGCAGTACTCATAGCAGTCTCGTCTTAAGATTCGTGACCTTTATCCATATAAGTTTAGAAGATTTCGCGGGAAGTCAGTCCCCACACGAATGTTTTGGAGCAAGGCTCCTGTGGTAATTCTTTGATCCAGCAGGTGTTTTACGATATCCGACCCCGTACCCTTCCTAGAGAATCAGTGGATGATGAACAGGTTCGAAACAGAGGCCGAATTTTCCGAGATCAGGTCGGCTATTCTTGCTCTGTGCCAGCAGCCGTCTGTTGGTCTGAAATGCAATCAGTGAAAGCATGGTATACTACTGTTATCGGGGACCACATGGAATACTAAGAACAGAGTAAGTCCACCTGCATAATGAACTTTTAGGCAAACGACAAATAAGTAGTGCTTCAAAGTGAACCCTAGAAGCGCTGCCGACGACCTCAATGGGCAAGCTGTTCCAGTGAATAATAATCCTGACAGGAAAAACTGTTGCCCGAGGAAGTTCCGAGGATGAAGCTTGAAAAGCTTCCCATTATGTCCTCGCTGGCCGTCGTCATTAACAACAGTGAAGAACTGTTCTACGAGGCCTACTCGAAGAAACAGACGTGTGAGAATTAAATCACCGCAGTCACCGAAATTTGAGTGGATACAGATCAGGTGTTTCAAGTAGAGACTAGTACGTGACATTTCTTACACGCGTGACTAGCCTGATAGCCACGCGCTAGACACGCTCAACAGTCAATATGTCTGTCTTCAGGCCGGTATGCATGGCCTGATTCGCATACTCAAGGAGCGGTCTTATATAAACCTCGTAGAGCACTTAAAACGCTTTCTTGTCTATGCGGGGAAAGTGCGCCTAATGATTCTAAGGGCGGCAAGTTCACTTTTTACCAATATTTCATGGTGGTGCGCGACTGATAATGTGGACGACAACCAGAGGCCCAGATCTTTCTTCAAATTGATTCACATGATATCTACTATGCTGAACGCACTAGGAATCATGGAGGCATTGCCGGAATCTCTACCGAGTGGCATGTGAGCACATTTATTGTCAGTCAGTGGGAGGCTCCAGTCGTCCGACGAGCGCTTGATCGCGTCAAAATGCATATGTAGTGCACTGGGATCAGTGGCATTTTCGATTTTCGGGTTGTCAGCTTATAGGTAGGTGACGACAAATGTAGTGATGAAGGGTATTTGATATAAATTTCTGACAACAGAGTACCTTACACTTTCCTCTGAGGAACTCCGGCAGAGGCGATGGAAGAGTATGAAATTCCCGGTGCAGTTCCGATGGTGTGTCTTTTTTCAAGAAACGATGTGATTCAGCGAATATGCTGTCCTTGAATACCGTAGGTTTCCATTTGATGTTTCAGGGGGCCGTGTGGGACATGGTTAAAATCCTTGGATATCTCAAAAAAGGTATCATCTGAGAGGAGACCATTGCCTTTGGCCTTCTTTAGACTATCCATGAAAATAAGCGTGTTTGTTATGCATGCCCGGTTCGGAAGAAGGCCATGATGGGTCGAAGAGTGGAGATGGTTTGGTAAGAAGTGACTGAAATGTGGAACGCACGGACTGCTGGTAAGGCTGAATAACCGGTATTTGTCAGGAAAGTGCTGGTGTGACCGTCACCCTCCTCCACATGGTAAGGTGAATTCCAATCTGGAGTGTTTGCTTGAACTGCTTATAAATGGGTTCGGCCGGATAAGCANGCTTGAACTGCTTATAAATGGGTTCGGCCGGAAAAGCAGCTGTTCCTCTGGCTACTCTGGGTTATATCTTGCCCAGACCCACTTCACTGCTCGCATTAAATTGGAATAAAAAATCTTCAACATCTACCCTAGGAAACTCAGCGGTCGAAGAGGATGCCAACTCGGTGGTGCGACGTTGTAGATTGCCAAGCAGTACCCCCACAGTAACTCGGCCACAACTAGGGAGTCAGCTGAAGTCTCGCAATCGATGAATCGCAGAGAATCAGCCAAGTGTTCAACGCTTCTTAGTCGTAGCATATGCTAAAATAAGATTTTGTTTCCGTGGGCTCTGAGTAGAATCTTTGTTTGTGCGAGTTTGGTGTTTACGGGATTCCCGACTGTATCTACTTCGAACAATGTGGAACTCACCAAGGCCCAAAGAATTTCACGTAAGCATATGCCTCTCAAATAAATGGGAACGGCCACCTAGGAGACGACGTATTCTGCGCGGAAGGGATGGCGATATGAAAAAGCGCACAGTTTGCATGGTTCAGAAGAGTCGTCCGCCTTGAAACGCACGACAGTTCTAGTCCACGTTTAACATGCAGGCCAGCCGACCCTACTTTGAATGCCCGTGACTTCGGGGACCAACCTTCGGACAACATGTACGCACCAGGGGACAGCGTTCCTCTGAAGTAGGGGTTCGAACAAGAGTTCTGAAAAAGGAATCAATACAAACAATCATGAGTCGGAGGCCCAGAAAGCCATGCACACGACTTACACAAAAGCAACTCGAAACGGCCCCAACAACACAGCCGCATGCTCCGTTACACAACCCAATTTCAAATCGTGCGCGCTCGTTAGTTTCGGTTGCGTGACCTCTGCATCCCTGTTAAACTCTGCTTTTTGGGAGGGTGTTTTTTATTTTCCACCTACGGTGCGTGGTTTTCAAAGGGGCAGATTGCAAATTGTCACCCGGCCAATAGATTGCTTTTTGAGTCACAGTAGGCGGCCCAACAGGCTACTCCCGTTCCGAAAACTTGGAAGAGAATTTTATGTGGATCCATTTGGTGGGTTTCACGGTAAGTAAATCTGACGACGGTTCATGTGCTGTTTCAACTTCTTCAACACTTGTGGCCGTGCTAGGGGCGTCGGCTGTTAGAGTAACAATACAGAAACGACACTTCCGCTCCCTACAACAGACACAGAGGTCTAAGAGGATAATTGGGGAACAGAAAGTTTGACCTTGGTCTCCAGTTGTGTCTCTCAGTCTACCAAGATTTGCGACTTAGCCGTGGTCGACTGCACACGTCTAATCCTGTTTTACCGATGGCGATCGAAATACATGCTCTTTTGGTTGGCGCTGGGGGGCTTCAGAGCCATTGTTTTTTCAGCCACTGTCTAGAGGATGAACGTGGCAAAGGTCAAGTGACTTTTTATGTCTTGACACGCAGCCTACTCGTGATTACGAGGTTTGTGGTCTCCAGGACACGATTAAGCTAGCTGCTTGTGTTGGTGTTCGTTGAGGCCAATGCACTTGAAGCGGTAGCCCTTCTGGCACTGGTAGCACTCTATACCGTTTCGCATGAACATCTGCACTCGTACCGACCGCAGACACTAACTGCCTCAGACCGTGTCTGCTGGGTCCCAGCACCTCTAGATTTAACACGGGTCGCTGTTTTAGAAGCGGCTGAAATACAGTCTAGAACAGTTACCGTATAGTAATTCAGGGAAAACAGACAAAAAGAAGCAAAAAACAGATAACTGGAAAATAGTTCAGTACGTGAAGAATTAGCATGTTGTTCGGTAACGAATAACAGTAGTCGTATGCAATTTTTGGTGGGCAAGGCACCATAGAGCACACGTACAAGTAGGCAATAACGGCCCGGAAGTTTGGAAAAAATTTTGAGTTACCAGCATTAGGGTTGAATCAGCAGTCCTATAATGAACATGAGCGAGTAACTGAATAGCTTATGAAATGCAAACGTACCTCACGGTTGAAACAAAATAAACGAATGCAACAGAATAGTTCTAGGGGTTCCAGCAACTTACAGTATTCAATGAGTTTGACTCGCAGAAGGTGTTCATGCTGACCACCACAATAATCCAAGACACCAGTTTCTTGGATGTAGGAGTACTAAGAAGTTACCACGTACTGCTGAAGCGCGACTGGAGCATTGACGATGTTCATAGTACGTAGTATGTTCGTAGCACGACAGGGCTGGAAACTTGGGTAGAAGATCCGTGTAGTATTGTCAAGCGACTACTGAAACGAGCCTAGTTGTTTGTTGCTAACTGATAACGCAACAGACAGAGGAGCGGATCGGTTTGAACAAATTTTGTACTGCATCGCAAAGGCACTGTAATCAATTCGGACGGCATACACAGGCCATGAAAGTGCGCTGTTATACAAAAATGAGGCATCGTTGGTAAACAAGATTAAGAAAAACTCTACGGCTCATCTATACCAGAATTATCAACCACTGGGACGACCTTCCATTGAAGGTTGCTGTCGCATTCCCAGAGGCGCTTCAAAAAGATGTTATATTCCTACCTGAACAAAGAATTATTAGATCAGTATTTCGCTCCATTCTCGGTAATTTCTGTCACTCCCATCAAGCGATTCAGCTATTGACACACGGGTTCCAGGCAGCAGCCCAAGTTTCCCGGATCCAGTATCACGCCCTCCTGTGTATGTTTCTCACAAATGCGTCAAGAAACATATCAATAATAACAGTAATAATAATAATATGATAATCTCCTCGATCGAATGTTCAGATTTCTGCCGTTGGTATTTATTCACATGTTGAGGGTAAACTGTCCGCTCGTAGGACTGCTTTCCGGGCTGAAATATTTTCTTAGTCAATGGAGCTTAACGCGATACCAGTGTCCCGTATATCCGAATTGGGCAGAACACAGCGAATGGACCATAGCCGTACGCTTGTGTTTGAATTGCGCGCCTTATCAAAAAGTCTACAACCCGAACGTCAATATTGGACGTAGAAGTACATGTTCAGTGACATTCATCACATCTACTGCGTGTTGAATGGGACTGTGGATTGTTGAAATCCCTCTTGGTTTTATTTGCAGCCTTGAGGACCTTCAAATGATGCATGTAATTTCATGGTCCGGATTCGAGTCTAGAACGGACTCATCGTTATCTGAGGTCACACCAGAATTTGGGACGCACTGACCTGTGTCCTCAAGGCGTATCTTATCAACGTCTTGATTGTGTACAGATAAATCATCAACATCTAAAATTCGATATAAGCATTTACCAAGATTCTCTAGAAGTGAACCAGATGACGGTCTTAAGTCATTACCACGATGAGAGGCGATTGAACACACATCAAGTTTGACCTCAAAGACAGTCTATTAACAAATTTTGCGGGATTCCCGTGTGTAGTGGAATTGCAGGCATTACAATATTGTAGCAAGAAGTTATCAACACTTTCTTCAAGGTGTCTGAATGTGGTATACTGCAGACAGGCTATAGCACTTTGAGTGCTGTAACAAAGTTTTCAGCCTGACCATTAGAGGAGAGATACCTAGCAAGAACAAACATGTTTGCATCCAGTTCCGTTGAGCCAAGTAGTTAGAAGTCCAAAAATGAAATGGGTACCATCGACAGTCACTAACACGAGAGGGATACATTCTCTGCTGAGTATTCTTCCGAGTGCGTACATGGTGAATTTCGCATTACGTGCTGTTGTGAATACCACTTCCCGTCACTTCGAATAAGGACCGATTACTACTAGCGCACAATACTTGTCAAGAAAAGGACCACAATAATCCGCATGAACCTTTTGCCAGGCCCCCATTGACATCGGCCGCGGAGTCCATTCAAACGTCGAATTGTGGAATTTGTGATCACGAGGTGAACAACTTTTAGTCAGACGACAAATCTCAACGTCAGTCTCTAGCCATCGGCACGTTGATCTGGCCAGAGATTTAATCTTTCCAACTCCAAGATGTCCAGAATGTAGATCGTCTAGAACAGCTCTACGAAGAGTTTGAAGAATAACACTTCTGTTATTCAAGCACAATAATCCATCTGGAGTGAGTGATAATTCCTCTCGACGCACATAAAATGTAGGAAATTTCCGACTGACTTGTGGGGTCCATCCATGTCGTAGCGCAATGAAAATGAGTAAAAAGTGACGTTGAGTACCGCGAATAAACTCTGTCTAGCTAACCGACAGAAGCTGGATTAGAAGGCAATCATTACCCCTGAAAGAATAATGATATATTTCTTGATCCTTTTGTGAGAAACATACACAGGAGGGCGTGATCAGTATATGGGTTTTTGAGCATATACACATTCGAACACCGCAAGTGTAAATTGTACAATGAATTAGCTATGAGAATAGCGCAGCAAAGCAGACAATATATGAAGGAAAAATTTAACTTCAGGAGGAAAATTTCGAGATACACACTTCTGAAACTATCTGCAAAATTCGATAAAATAGTTGATTTGTTACATCAATTCGGACTCTACGAGGTGATCATTGCCTTAGTGCACAAAATCCTACCAAAAGGAGGTGCGTGTAACCCGCACCCGATACCAGCGAGGGCGCACGGATTGAAGTTGAGTTGTGTAACGATAACGGTGTAACGCGCAGCCGAAACCAGCGAGCGTGCACGAATTGAATTTGAGTTGTGTG
>QNGE01008153.1:0-18549 GCA_008508345.1 Paragonimus westermani
TCCACAGCAATCTGAGTGCACCTGTTAAGTTCCATTCCACTAGATCGAGAGTTTTAGGCAATGTGAACAACATGACCCAGAAATTTTGTAATCAACCAAACACCGAAGAACAATAAAGCTCTATTGAATCACGAACCCGTCTCTCTTTATTGTTGAGGATCCAACTTTGAGAAATATGTTGGAACAACCTGCTCAACTGTTTTCAATAATTTAACACCGTGTTCTTAAAAACAATTGGTATGGACATGGCGCTTACCGGATGTTGTTGGTCGGGAATTTATGTTAACATACGTGATAAGTTATAGCCGTCGTCAACGATTCATTTGACTGGGTTGTAAACAAAGTATGAGCCACCATGATTCAGCGCGACCCGCTAACCATGACGAACGCTTTAGTTGGTGTAAGCTAACTTATATAGAGCACAAAAACTAAATTCGTGCTTTACTGGCCGTATCTGAGAGACGATGAGTTCTCATATAGACCCATAACTCGTTTACATGCACCAGAATAAACTTAACACTATTGGCGTAAATTGGGACTGAGATAATGCGAAAGCATTTTTGAAAGTTTTAACAAACTTGCTCATCATGGTGACCGTATCTATTCAGGGTCGCGCACATACCGGAGTGTTGAATGTTTTCCTTGAACTTCCGTGTGTTTTATATCGAATCAGTGAGACCGGAACGGGTTTGACACATGTTATCTATCAGTCAGTTGATGTTATCGTCAGCTAGAAGGAAAAAAATTTAACGGCGCCTTCGACGAGATACAGTGGAGGGTGTTTGTTTAGGGGGAGGTCGGTTCACAACGAACTCCATCAATAATGAGAGAAATAAGGAAAACAATGTGAAGGTCCAGATCACTTCCCAATTTTCCTATTTTCAAGTTTGCGGGAACCGCGATCAAATTTAAATGATGTTCAACTTGGAAATAGACCAGATCCCAGACTACTCATCAGCAATCTACAGCATTGCTTAGCACGTTCAATGAGATCAGTGATCTCGACCTGTCTCGGAGGTCCTAATCGCAGGGTTATCGACTGAAGTTAACAGGACAGTTACCGTGTCTCCTCTTGAGACGTCCGGACAAATTGATCATTGCTCACAGGCGAGGGTGCATGAGTGTTCAATATGATAACTCGATCGTGCCTAATGTGAGGTCAATGGCGCGGTGGTCAACACGGTTGCCTCATGATTGGAATGGTCGGAGTTCAAATCCTGTCGTTGCAAGGATATGCACTACTGATGTGCTCTGATGAGAGCGGAGCTCGAGTCTAGTGCCTCTTCTCGAAAGAGGCTGGCTGAAGAATCTGTCGAAATGCGAGGGCTGTGATCAAATGGGAGTGATGTTCAACTTCAGAATAAACCGAATCCCCGACTACTCGTCAGTTTCCTCGTTTTGTTGCGGGTACACATGAGGACGTCACGCATCACGCGACCACTTCCTACGTGGTTCCAGAACTCTTCACTTCCATGAGTGGATTTTAATTTATTTGTACCAAATTAAAGGATTGGTATTAGTACCGCTCATTAGTTTCCTATTATATGTAGGATTACTTACCAGTGTTATCGTACAGGACAAAATGCCCATCATCATGATTCGATCATTAGCCGCTAAACTTGAGCAAATCTTGGGTTCCAGTATATATTCATGATCATAAAACTTTGAAACACTCAGGCATTAATTGACCAGCTGCGTCGAATGAACGCACTTAAAGATCACAGTGGGGTGAGGAGTATTTCTGATGACAAGATTTGATTGCAAATTCAGTGCACGAGTGCGGTGTGTTATAAACTCATCAGTGTTGAAACAGTCCGGTTTATGGAGAAAAGTATACATTCCTTGCGTCATATATCTGGCAATCCATTTTCCAATCTGGCTTTGTGTAAGGAGGTGAATTCACCAAAAACCAGGGGTCGTTCTGAGCTCATTATTCATCTAAATGCAAGTTTGGCCTCATAATATTATGTAACGAATTCGTACCAGCTGTTCAACACCATGCACCAGTAGCTGCAGATGTAGTCTAAGAGATGTTGCATCGTGAACCAGATTGGAGTGTCTAACGAGAAGGTAAATATGCCAATTCTCGCAGGCCCAGATACAGGCTAAGAAATCTTTTTCAGTGGCTGAATATTTACTTTCCGTACCGGAAAGTGTTCATGATACGGATGCAATTATCTTATTCTCTCCTTGTAGAATTTGAGAAAGAACGGCTCTCAGAACAACATCAGAGATATCCGTTGAAACAAACGTACTGCAGGATTGATAAACAATACTGGCAACCGGGACAGAAATAACCATCAGGTTCACTCGTGATGAGGCTTTATTCTGGGAGTATTAGATCATGTAAGCGTTTACAGTGGCTGGACCACGGTGACGTCATTCGAAAGGTGGCCTACTTAGTATGAATAGAGTCCGGCAAAGTTAATAGAACTGAACGTGAACCCATCGGCGGAACGTTGTGCTGGATTAGACCTTCTGTGGTGAGAGAGGCAGTGGGAGATCTGGAATCGGCCGTGAGTGGCATGTGAAAGAAAGCACTTTTGATGTCCAATTTGAGAAGAATTTTGCGCCGGCAAGTTGAATTAAAAGTTCATCTTGATTGTGTAACATGAATTTTTCAATCACACTTTGTTGTTTAGGTGCTCAAAGATCTGTGCACAAATAAACGTTACCGTCTCTTTTGAACACCGCAACTAGTGGACTTTCCCAATCCGAGCATGTTATTAGTTGAATTATGTCATGTTGAATTGTTTCTGCGGTGAGAGTTTCTTCTGGAACAGCAACAGCACCTCCTTCTAGTGCATGTACTGAGCGCGCACGGAGGAATTTCGCGAAACGACTGACTTTAGAGCGGTTCTCGCTGGGCATTCCAGTTTATTCGCTCGATGTGTTGTTAAGTCACGGCGGAAATATTTGCTGAGGGGTTGCAAGGCAGCTGACTGCGTCAGATTTCAGATCATTGAAACTGACTGTGGTGACCTTGGGAACAATACACATCGTTGTCGTAAATGGTGTTTAATACAGGCCATTTTTCAGGCCTTATCTAAAGATAATTTGGATGCTTCCTCAGTCGAAATAGATGCATGGATTTTTTTCATTGCATACACCAATTATAAACTGTTATGTGAGCATGTAATCTTCAGGTTTCTTGGTAGGTATTTTGGCGTACTCACATGTTCGGATGGTTCTTGTAAGTCCAGAAGTGAGTTCTTCTAGTGGTTCTCCAGTTCGCCAACTAGTGCAGGTAGAAGTAAACCTGGAGACATATACATTGCTAACAACCCTTAGTGTTTTGCCAGTAGTATTCAAGGACTGCTGCAGGATAGTTTTATGGCCCAGAGAATAGATGTCAAACGGTCGCTGCCCTTCAGTTTCCAGATGATTGCGAATAAGTTTTGGTTTAGTTGACTCTGTCAGATCCAGCGGTGAAGTTAGCACAATGATTAATTCGAAATACTCCTTGGGTGTTTTTTTCTACGTAGTCCCCTAATCTGAGTTTGGACGCATTATTGTGAACAGAACAAGGCGTCTATCGTAAGTTACAACTTATTATTCTGAGTGATAATTTCGAAGAGTTCTCCTTCCTTCTCCACATCGGATGTTGAGGTAAGTGGTAGCAATCGGGTTACCGTTTCCGTAGGCAGACACTTTGCATAATTTGGCTTCAAAGAGCAATATTGTTGAGGTAATACCCGGTGGCGTCCGTGAATTCCTGAGTTGTATTATGTCAGTTGAGAAATAAAACCCGTACCGCTGAATCGACAGAACATTAACTAATCAGTTAGGCAGCGCACCAGAGTTTTGCACTACACCTTTACCTTAGAGTTCCCAATAAGTACACCCTAACTGTCTGCAGAGAGGGCCGTTCTATGTTGAAAATATTTGCCCATTTGCAAAAGATTATCCGTGGTTTGTCCGCATGCTGTTAGTCGCTTCATTCTGAACTAGCCATTTGTGATTCCATATCAACTCGTATTTCATTTTCAAATGTTGCCACGAGCATGTGCACGTCTGACTGGCACCTGACTATAAGTATAATTACGATTATTATCTAACAAATATAAGGTTGGCAAATGTGACACCACTCTTGGAATATTGGTAGATGTGAATCATGATGAATTGAATACATACCAATGATTGACTCATCCTAGTATGAAGTATATATGTCCGAAGATTCTGATTACGTACCGGCTCACGCAAAATCTAGCTGTGGCCGACGCAATAATCGAATGTTTGCTCAGCATCTAGGTTCATGGGATGTTCGGGTGCTGCAATTGTAAGAGCTTCAACCATAGGCCAGCAAATCGAATCACACTGAATCTGTGCAAAACGACTAATTGTTGAGGCTTATTTATACCAGTTCAAGAGCTGTACTGCCAATAACAAATCGAATTGAATAATATCATCAATGTCATCAGTTACTTCAATCTGCTGTTCACCTACCTTCATAGAATTTAGCAAAAAAGTGCAGCAAACGTTCTGCATAGGGAGGAGTGGTATGAAATTGGTGGCTTTATAATTTTTCTTGTAATACCACCATCCAGACGCCATAAGATTGACTTGTGAGTATAATTAACTCCACCACAGTTTGAGTCTTCTCATATGGAATACAGTGAATGCTACTGCATTTTCGCTGTCGTGGCGCGTTGCCTTATGCAGTTTATGCTGAAAGCCGTTAAAGAAACACTCCAGAAACTGAAATGTATTGCTAACAGGAAACTTGTTCATTCAAAGCTGCACCGGATGTAAAAATTCTAGATTCCTAACCTACTAGCAAGAGTTCAAAACTCAACTGCTAGTGCATTCGAAGCTTTCAGTGAGGCTGTTTCTATCGCTTGTGAGATTCCAGTCAGAGTCCATAGTTCCCGCAAGTTAGTCCCTTTTGGATCAATCAAACTTTTAAAGTGCTAGTTAGAATAAAATCATCGAAACGTGAAAAATTAAATAGTCAAATTGCTCACTCTTCCGAAAAGCGTCTGTGTCCAGTAAAATTGACATATTTTAATTGGAATGCTCCAGTTGTGAAAACACCAATCCAAGTGAGTACACTTTATTAGTGGATATCTCATATTTCCACGACGAATTAAATTTTGAGGGAAACACATGATGCAACCTAACTGTGTAGGCCGCTCCAACAGGAATGGCCAATTAAGTGACTGTTCCAAAGAAAAACAAATTCATTAGATTTTGAAACTTTCATGCCTTAGTCTCCCGCCATAAGTTTCATTAAGAATACTTCAGAAACTCTGCTGCTCCTGTTGTGTAGAAACAGAACGTTGTGTGTAATATACGAGATGTTTTTGTGTTGTCAAGCGGCCATATGTTGAGCCGCAAAAATTAATTGATGCTAGCGCGAATGTTGCCTGGGACACGACTGACAACAAACGCATCTCGTCGCCAAAATCTGCCTGCTCGTCCATTGTTCTGATGAACTGACGTTTCTAATTCTCTTGCAGTTTAACCAACTATCTCTGGTTCACAGGCGACCAGCTAGTTGCATATATTTTCCGGTCTTCTAGTAATTTTTATCATGAAGCCTTATTGGAAATAGAACAAGTGATTCGCCTTTAACCCTTGTTCGCAAGCAACAGCGAGTTTCCTCTATAATTCGAATGGCTTGACTGTAACAAGTATTGTAGTTGCTACTTCCGAAGTTGCGTTTCTCACCTCATCCGTTTTGTAAGTGCCTTGTTACTATCGGCAGTATTGTCAGAAGTGACCATGGGGCATGTGACTATATGACCAAACATTCCGTAGGTGGATGAGACTCAGGGTTCGTCACCTAAAGTGCTGAGAGACTGGTTTGTTATTCAAAGCCCTGACAGCGTAGTGTTCTGAGGCGACCACCCCAGTGGTTGCGGACTCATTTGTAATAATTCAGGATCACGTGGATTATAGTTACTCACAGCTCGATAGTCATCCAACTTTCCGTGTCATTTGGTGTTGGTTAAGAACAACAATAAATAATCTGTTCGTTCCGCAGTGCATTTGAGACTGTCGTGCGCACACATTAGGTGGAGCCGCCATGATTAGTTGATAGTATAAAACGAGGTTTATGCGTTTTGCGAGTGAGCGTTGAGAACAGTGATATCATACGAAATGAAAGTAATGTTGGTGGACTCGTCGAATCTGTGTACCGGATGACTTGACTAGCATTTATAGGCCACATCAGAAGTGTGGTCAATAGATTGCCTTCCAGCTCTATACGATTCAAACTGTACGGACCTGATACGCTGTTACTGTTTGCTACGTGAATAATCACAAACAGTCGAGTGTTGTGAGTAAAATAACTGCTTCACTTGCACTGTTGAGTAGTGTTCATATTACTTGCACATGGTGAACGACCATACCTAGGTTCAAGGTGACCGACTACCATTGAGAAAACCATGAACATTTGTAGAAGCTGAACTGTCAGTAGTGCTACACCAGAAAAAATTCATTCTGAAATCATTCCGCACACAACAGAGTGAGCACGAGGTTTGTGTTGCAATGTTTGCAGGTTTACTAAGAACATGTTCCAAAAACAGTATCGGTCTCTTCAGCCGACGATGGTATTCATGAAGGCTATTCGGTAAATACAATGCAGACACACCACTGTCAAAAAATCCATCTGTGCACGATATACGCGTGCAACCGTGGTATTTAAAATCGCCATCCTATCAACTTACTTTATGTGCTATTCCGTTAGTGTTCCACTTCGTAATAGCCGCTGAAAATGATTACCCATTTCTTCAGCTAGAAGGAAAATAAGTGGTCATACCATATACAGTTCATTTAGTCGGCTGTGGTGAGCGAAGTAAGATGGTGCATTTCATAACCTAATTGTGTCCATATCGTTTTGTAACACCGTCTCTATGGCCATTAGAATTTCGTTTGCTAAAATTCCTTTTCTGAAAGCAATCCACTCCCGAAATTAAAACACCATGATTGATGCATTTATATCGGTGAGAAGACGGCATGTCCCCTCGAACGGTCTGTTAATCTTGCTACTTTGCTAGCTCAACGTGAAAATACAGAGATCTCGACACGCCGGTTTTGCATCAAGCAATATTCGGCTGCGTATGAATCAGTAAGTGTGAAGTTCTATTAGGGCATGAAACTATACCAGTGTTTGACAGTATTGGCTATGAATTTCACTCTTGACATATTTGATCATAGCAAAAAGACAGAATGCGATAGGCAGTTGGTATTGTCACATGAATCGGTTACGTAGATTATTGTGTTTCATAGGTTCAACCCATCTTCACAAGATAGTGGAATAAAAGCGGGCCATATGTGTGAATTTCAGGTTGAGGTAAATGTTCTCGTTGCCGTGACACTGAAACTGCTTTCTGGGGGCTAGATTTAGTTATAGGGAACTCATCTGGAAAGTAGCGGATACGTTAGTTATTTTCGACTGTGTTGTTGACGAAAGTGAAACACCGCCTAAATCATGAAAGACAGCGGTTGTTAATTGCAGCCTTTTTTCCTCATGGAGGAAGCTGCGAAAATTTTCATGAAGCACTGACCTCATTAATCACAATTTGCAGGAACTGTACGCAGGAAGTCTGAGACGAACAACTACCTGTCGAATAAACCGCATTCGTGCACAAGAACGGGTCATTTGTTGTCAACGGATTCCAACCTGGTATAACATCGTAGGTAGTTACTTCTATCATACAATACACAGTAGTTGTGAGCCAGCTAAATAGGCGCAGAATCTGCAGTCACTCATGATCACCTTCACAACAGTGACCCTAATCATAGAGCACCGCGGTCGATCGCACACTCTCAGATCGCAGCAAAGATTTTATTGCCTCCACATGTTCCTTGCTGCTTGAACTGGATGATAAACACGGTAACTATATCTGTGTAGCCTTATCATGATTTGTTGAAGCCAGCTTCTTGGCATCCTCAGCATAATGCCATTTCACCACAGGCAGCTGCCCGAACTTTTTCTCTACAAAATCTATTTGGTAAGCAAGCTGTTCAAGTTATCCCGGCTTAGCGTCTACGCCCGAGAGTGATGAATGTTTGGGTAATTGGATCAACCTGCTAGACTTCATCAACGTCGTTGTTGCTATGTATATAGCTGAATAATTTAGGTCATGTTGTTCCACTTCCCGGTTCTAGTTCAGAAAATACGAAACATTCTGATCCGATATCAAACCTTCATACATAGCTCATGATGAATTTTTATTTCGGCTGCCAAAGAATGTGTTACAGACCTGCCAGTTTTGAATTTACACTGGGATAAAAATTCATCCTAGAACATGTAATCGCTGAATTGTGCGTGTATTATCCAATGGTTATATGTTGAAAGTGATTCGTGTTCTGCAACTGTGAATTGATTGTTGTTATAATAAGTTTGAGCGATGTGATCAACATGAATGTGGTTGTCATTTACTGGGTACCAGGAGCGAGTTCAAGTCTTCCGAATCTGCTCATTTTGCAACGTATTTATGACAGACGATGTAGCAACCAGAATAGCCGACATTACTCAGTTAATGGTCGACCATAAATAGTTGATAGATCGAACACATTTTTGAATCTTTCGAATCAGTCCCTTTTCGCAAAAAAACGTGAATATGTTACTTCAAATGTCTTTAGCAGAGCATTACATTTCTGAAGGTTGGAAAACAGGAAACTGTTACGACAAGCTTATGAAGCTCATCCGAAGGGAAGTTCATGAAGTTGTATCAGAAAATTGAGTGCCTGTTGACACTGGTGTACTGAAACAAAAGTCTTCAGTTTGACAAGGGAACCAATGACCCCTCTGAAGCCGGTTGACCCCAATAATATTAACATGGCGCTTCAGGTGACTACAGTCCGCCTGCATCGTATAATTGAGTTCGGAATCTTCCGAAAATGTGTGAGGCTCAAAGAGCTCTAATATTAATTTTGTAATGATTAAAACAAAAAGGATGAACATACCGGCTGATTTGTTTTTCCAGGTACAGTGGATAAATGCAGATCGTAATCAATCTTTTTTTAATCCAAGTTGGCTTTGATAGACAAGGTTTCAACTGGAATAGCCGGAAACCCTACCAAATGAAAATGACAATCACGTGAGTATTTGTTTCAGAGGTAAATTTATTTGGTGAATTGCCTCCAATAGGTATCCTTGAAAATACTCACTCTTGATTGACCTGACTATCTTGGCTATTTCCAACAAAGATATATATATGTATGCTTTGAGTATTCTAACAGAGTTGGTTTCGATAAATCCATCAATATTGTAAGTTGACTGCTTAGAAGGGTGTCGTCAAATGATGTTCGTTTTTGAAACATGAACTGATCGATAAATGAGTTACTGACCCGCACACAACAATAAGGTTTCAGACTTGTCAGTTCGACGCTGGATGATGAATTAACCATAGCTTCACTGAGTCAAATAATCTAAAAACGTTTGCGATTTTATGATATTTTTTAAATAATGGATACCAGATGCGTGCATGCTAGAGCATATCAACAGTCCTGCAGCTCACTGCTTGCAAGTGGTTAAAACTTTAGGATTTCAAAACAAATAGTTGAATCCTTGCTACTCGCCAGCGTTTGAAAGGTGAACGTTACGTAATCACCTCTGTTCGAACTTTCTATTTTCGTATGTAGTGCGATAGAAACGTTTCCAGAAATCAGAACTCAGCGGTACTCACGTGCTTTGGGTGGACCTGAGCAATCGATTGAGACAATTGTCTGAAATAGTTATTGGCTTTCGTCTTCAAAATTCGAACAGTATATGCGTTACTTCAATCTGCAAAAAAGTCGATCATTGCTGTGATGACAACAGGTTGCTTTAGCTCCTGGAGCGCAGTCGACATGGATAATGGTGATGTATCACACGAATAATCACGAGTACTAATTAAACCAGTCTGCTACTTTCATTTTATCAGAATTTTAAGGCACAACTTAAGATAGTCACTTGCAATCAACGCACCAGTCGGTACATCTCATCCGAGAACATTCAGATGAAGGTACACTTTCCTAAATTGTGGACTGCTGACCAAACATTTGCGGTTACCTCTGGGTTTATAAGTTGATTTTAGAAGTGTAGTACTCACTGAGTTTCAGTAACAGATACCTCATGTGAAATTCAAGATTCAGTCTTGGCAAGGCTGCGTACAGCTGGTCAGCTCGGTATTAAAATGACTGTAAGCCATGTAGATTTGATTGGATTTGGACCCGCTGGATGTCGATACTTTCAGACTGACAAGTATGTGGCTTCGTGCACTGTGATTTCCACAGGTACAGGGATATCAGAAGAAAAAATGACCCACTTCGAGTCTGATACTAACTGCAGCGTAATACATGCATTATTTCATATGGTGGTTGATAATGTCCTGACCAATGAGTCGATAACGGATTTTCTCACCGTCAAACATCTTCTTGAAAACTGAAACAGATTGTTATCGCAACCAAATCAACCATAAATATGCGATAGTTACGCCAAATTTTGTTTAGTATTGGTGACAAATGTTCGGAACTTCAATTGACTTCCATGTGTAAGGCGATAACCTATGAAGCACTTGGTGGTTGACCAACCAATATTCCTTGATTAATTCTGTGTACTTCTTCGACTACTGGAAGTGATTGAGAAAGTTAGAAAGCATGCACTAAATCTCAATCACTGTGGGGTGATTTCAATCATGACAATAACTTAATCTGGTTACCATGGAAACCTTACGTGTTTTGATGTGTTTATTTTGTCATCTCTGTCCATTCACCTCCGTATGGGAACAACACTCTATACAACTTCATTAAGACGCCAATAAAGTGCAGAAAAGTGAGTCAGTCGATTTGGTAACATTTTGATCATTGAGTTTTATTTATATACTTTGCTGAGACAGAGAGTATATACACGACGCACAGCTATCATTCTGACTGATTTGCACCAGTCGCAGAAGTGAGGACGGGAAAGTTAATTCCAGTTGCGTCTTCGAACATAACTTGAAGGCATCATCAAAAGTATTTCAATTGTTTGCAGCTTGGCGGTGCAACCATTCCCATATTTGTCACGTAAATTGGTTACACTACACCAATCTTCCGCACGCTCAAGTTACGATTGCGTGGAAACACCCTGAACGATTTGGACAGAGAAACCAGGTAATTTGTTGATGAGACAAGCTGAACGATCAGCAGGGACGGGTATTCACAGTTAACGGACGCTTTTTGGTAGTGGAGTTGTTATCTGCAGTTCAGAACTTTGTCCGTCAAAAGTTAAGGCAGGTTTATGTACACCACTACGTGACGGCGAGTAAAATGTAGATTAAGCAACAGGCAGGATGGTCAGTTTATTTTCCATCACCGCTATCAGATACGCATTTTGCAGTATCCCTCACGGGAAACACAACTGAAAGGCTGAACAGGTGCCATATAAGGTAAGTCTGTGATCACTTTGTTGTTCCAACTATTATCTTTGGAGTGAAATTGAGGAGATATATTAATTCTGCGCACTATGGCTCGCCAGGTTTGCTGAATAATTCCTACTGTAAATATTCGTACACTTCTTCCGTCAATTGCTAATAAACATCGTCTTTCCAATACGTCTTTTTCCTCACAGTCGACCGACCTACACGCCCTTTGGCTCTGTTCTTTCCAATCCGCTTTCACAAATAATGCGTATGAATCTGGTGAATTACAAATGGCACCTTCGACTTGCACGTTTGGGGAGAATAGAAAGTTTCAAAAAACCATTCAAATCTCTGTTAACAAAAAGTCTCTGAATAAAACGGTCGCTGACCATTAGTTCATAGAATTGTGCGACTTGAAGAAATCAGGCTTCACTGCTGATTCGATGAAACAAAGAAACAACCGCCAGTAGGAGATAGTCACCAACCTAAAATTTGTATACTGAGCCAGGAGACACCATTTCTCGCAACAACACATCATTTACTAATCTCCATATAAGGCACCCAATATAAACGCCATCAACAATATATGCCTTATTCGTTCGAACCGAAAAAGAATCGTATGATTTGGTTCACTCAACATCAACACTGTACAGATCATTTAAGACCTAAATGATAACCGTACATATGTTCTTTGAGGAAGTTTGGAATATACCTAGAGAACTAGTGCGTTTCTACTTAGTTTGTGAAACAAGTTACAAGATCTATGGTTTTCCATTTTCTTCGTAAAGCACCCTATAATTATGGACACAGAATCTCGAATGCTGAATAATGCAGCTCTCAATATTCGAAGTATCGCGAAACTCACGTGATAAACAATTCATCAAAGCTGTATGGAAAATGTACACATGCTTTGTTACGGTCTAGGTTTTATAACGGAGCCCAATACGATAAGGCCACCGTAAGAATTACAGAAACGGATGAACATAATGTATCTAAGAGACGTTATCTTGAACACAGTTGCCAGAAGTCGTTGTTGCTTGTGTAGAAAGTGCGTGTTAGGCTCGGATGCTGTTTTCTTGTCTGCAAACTATGGAAAGCTCAAAATAATGAAATACTCCTAGTATTCAATCAGTTTTCGGTGACGACTCGCTGTGATAGCTGTTGATCTGTTCTGCTCATGTTAACATAACTGCAACTGCAAGCAAAATGGTACACAAAATGTGAGATGAAAAATTTGCAAACTAATTTCGCGATTGTGAGGAATTGGTCCTCTGATGGTTTAAAATAAGCGTAACTACGCACCCGCATATATTCGAGCTAGAGCAGACTTTAATTTGCGGTTTATGTCGTTGGTTAGACGGTCAACCTCGAATGATAAGAATAGAAAACATCCTTGTTTTTGCGCCGTGAGTATAGACTCGGTGCTGTTCTGCACCGTGCTGTGTGCCACGATGGGGTTATCGGAGTATCCACTTGGTGGTACCGTTTGTCGACAGTGAGTCCGGGATACAAACGTGTCCAGCTCTGTGGAGCAGTATCTTAACTAAACTTCGTTTGTATGCAATAGGAGAAGTGCTGGAAAACTGGAAATTTTGACCACCTCATATGGCTCTGCGGTGAATTGAGCACTGTAACGTGCCGTCCGTGCGTCTAGTAATGAGTACATGGAAAACCATAAACATTTGTTTGATTAAAGTTCGTGAGACAAAGTTAGAGTTGGCTGAATTTTATTGAGGGAGCTAATAAACAAATCAAAATGGGCAAAATCTGTAAGAATTGAGATGAGGTTCTAAATGATTAGGCGTATTTCTACTCCGGAATCACTGCAGACAGAACAGAAGTTACTGGGTCAAAATTTATCAGAAGATGGATACTCCGATAAATTCATTGTGGCATACAGCACGGTGCAGAACAGCACCGAGTCTATTCTCACGGTTCAAAACAAGGATGATTCTTATCTAACCATTCAAGGATGACTATCTAGCCGATGACATGAACCGCAAATTAAATTCTGCTCTAGCTCGAACATATGCAGATGCGTAGTTACGTTTATTTCAAACCATCAGAGGACCCTTTACTCACAATCGCGGAACTAGTTTGCCAGTTTTCCATCTCACATTTTATGTACCATTTTGCTTGCAGTTACGTTAACATAAGCAGAACAGATCGACAACCGTCCGACCGAGTTAAAATCTAACGTGATCTATCGCTGAACACCTCACGGAAACGGGTCACCAAGTTCGTTTATTTAACTCATTCAGTTCATTGATGCGTGATCGGTACCTAAATTTACTGGCATTCTGCGAAGCCAGGTTCATTCGAACTTATCAGCCGATGTTAATTGCTCAAAAGTGGTTGATGCAAATTAGCTGGTTGCCATGATCCTGTTTACGTAAGACGTGGTGTGGTTGTAGGCGTGTTCAGCCCTGTTTATCCTCACGCGCATGATGTATATAACTGGCAGTTTCTACCTTTGCGACCAGTGAGAGTAAACGCTATTTTACCTCGTCGCAACATGTCTTTCTACTCTGTTGAAGGACGCATTTTAGCATGGCACAGAAAGTCGTGAAATATGCCTAGATCAATCTACAAACACCCGGGATTGATAGGATTAATATGTGCTTCGAAAATAGATTCTGTTCAATATGAGACACTCAGTATTGTAGAATTCGAGGGGCGAGTGGATGAAATTATCACAACTGTTTACCCGGAGTTGCTTTTTTGCCTGAAACGTGACAATCGAGGAAATTTAACTTTCCAAACAGTGGTTTCATTTGATTTCTTGTTGAATGAGAGCGTCACAACCTTCATATTTGCTCCACCACTCGACGATTCTACCGCGTCTTACCATACTTGTATAATTTTGAACGTTGAGTTAAACAAACAAGGATGTTCCTTGAAAATCTCGTTGGACACTTTAATCGAGTGGGACAGGCTGTTTTCACTCAAAAGAGACTGTGTCCCACAGAGTCCCTAATGAACGTGGGTGTTACCGATGTTGGAACTTCCCAGTTAACCATATATAGTTTGTTACGCTGAAAACTGTTTGACTCGGTTTTCTGTTGCGACCGAATAACCCAGGAAATGTCTCTCAACAGGAGTGGATTGGAATACCCGTTTAACCATTTACACTTCGGATCAGAACTGTTGCGATAATGTGGAGGAGATTCTAACAAATATAACATGCCAGTCACATAGGTCATCCATGCAAACAGCTTCATACGCATTGCGATTAAGCTGTGAACTAGGCATTTTCCAAGATTGCATACTGTAGTCTTATGTGTTTGTATATATGACGATTGACGGCGAAATACTTACGGCCAATTAGGAAACGAGTAGTCGTTTGAGTTAGACTCCCTCCTTTCCTTAGGCATATTCCTACTGCCTCTGTCTAGGTTCTGCGTATCATTCAGATGACATAGCCCAACGGTCCCATAGAATAGACAAACCTCCGACATAAAAAACAGCCACGGTTTATCTTACTAAGCAACTTGTTTATGACGGGCGGGATATCACAAGATAAGTGTAGCAAGATTACCACAGAATACGCAGTATGCAAGAAACTGATAGAAGCCAGGCGACAATGTGTGGATTACCATTTTTTCAAGTCTACACGCAGGGTCTCTTAACCGCGTAACCGACAACTGCATGCATTCTAACACTGCAAGCCAGCCTTAATCATGAGTGTGTACTGTGAAATTGCGTACTCTTCCTGAAAAAAACATTTGAAAACAGAACGTTAGGGACTGTTGTGATTAATGAAAGTGATTACTTCCACACCAGCTCTCGTGCTTCCTTCAAAGCCTGCGACAAACTTACCCGTATGAACATTGAAAATTGAACCAGCCCTCACCAATCGTATCCTTTAATTCCGATTTCCATTCGTGAAGCTAGTTCCTGTTTTCAACCTGTGCTGCGTTTTGGTTTTACCATGACCAACACCGAAAGAAAGACACCTGTGTGTCGTACGTTCACTCTGATATTTTGAAGTAGGACGCTCCATAATAAGTTTTGTTTAGAACTGACCCAATGTATAAAACAGAAGTTTTTAAGTTGTGGTGGAACCTTCAGAAATAGACCGCTTTTGGATGATTCAACGTGAAAATTCATAATTAACAGTGAACAGAGTAAGCTGAGCAGTTGAATAGTATATATATACGTTACTTCTGAAGAAAAGCAAGTCACCAGTTAGTCGTTGCGCTGTTCCACACTCCAAAACGGAACCTACAAACTCTATTCAAAATTTTTGAAATGAGCTCATGCATATGTAACTCAGCGCTAATAGCGTCTGTTCCAGCGGTAGGATCATGACAAATATGTGTTCACAGTTAATTGATATATATAATAAATTGGTCCTCTTTCCCGCTTTGCCATTCTTACAACTTGCTTTGCCAACTAGCCAGTGTTCGTGTACCAATCACTTCTGGATGGTCAAATGGCGAAATTCTCCTGATGGAACACTTTCTGTAACCGCCAGCATTCGAGAATTCCCGTTCGACAGTTCGCTTCTATTCGTTTGCGACTTAAAATCGATTGTGCTACTATAATTCGTCTGATGTTTTCATAGGGCAAAAATCGAGCAAGAGCTGCATTGGTTGCACGCGAATCCATCTAAAGTGTTCGTCAGAACTACAGTGATACGTCACTTACGTATTACTTTTCCGGTTTGTCATTCAGGAGTAATATAATAGATGGGTAACAATTTCTGAGAAAAAAGTGTGCACCACAGCATTTTGTTTTCCAGTGTGTGTACCTCAGTTGTGCCATATGGGTAGAAGCTTTCCAGAAACATATGTATCACTCACCTTTATACTTAACGGCTGTTAGTATAAATTTTCAAGTAATATGGAATTCGTTTGTAATATACCAACGTGTCATCTTACATATTTGTAGCGTTAAGGACAAATACCACAATGTGAGTTGTAGATGAAAACTGCTCGTTTAACTGCGAAGTACGAATGCGGAAATTCCCCGAACTTTCATTTGATTGTAATGAAACGTTCAAATTCAGTTGGGACCAGTACAAAGCACTTTTATGGGTAATATAGTCTGCAGACGTGAACAAAACATTCCACATTGACCGTCTTCCCCTCTACCCGAAAGGTTATCAGAAATATTTGTTCTCCTGATTGATAGCATAGTCAGTTCAACATCCTCAAAAACATTGATCACATTAGCTTCCTGAATAAGAGGTCACTTTTTGCCTTCTACAGAACAACCTCGTCAAAAAATATTACCCATGAACAAAACTTGAAAAATATTGTTGAGTGTTGAAGAGTCAGTGGTCATTTTCAGCCAATAGGTTATAAAAACATAATGTCTTTAACCAAGATCATGTAAGTCGACTGGCAATTTTCAGTTCCGTTTGGTAAACCGCCGAGTTAGGTTCTACATGATATGCTAACTACTGTTGTGTTCATAACGGCGTACCGTAATTTGTTAGCTTATTAATTGATTAAGTGCTATCAGTATACATTGGACATAATGTCTTGCCATTTAGTTTGGATGTGATATAGAAAGTTTTTTCAACAGATGTGCCACCAATTTTCAGAGTTGGATGACTCAAATTAGATGTGGGCAAAAGCTAACTTTCACTGGAAGCGAACAACTGGTCTTGGGATCACGTTCACATGCAACAACTTACCGAAATCGATTAGAGTAACGGAGCCATATGAAAGTAGATACTGACTGACTGTATGTGATTTGAGAAAAAAATTAAGTATTATTTTCCTGTAGTTGTCTTTAAAGTGCAGTAAAACCAAAAACTTTAAGGCCATTTACGGACTCAGTCAGGGGAATGACCGATGAAAATTCCGTTTGCTTGGCACTTGTTTGCAACAAACGGTGTTAAGATCCTAGTTAGGCATCTGACATTTTAGATAGGATCACTCAGGTTATTTCATCAACATTTATCGGTATGACACTGTGACTTTCTCAACAATCGAACGGAACTGTGATGCCCAGAAGGCTTACTTCCCTAAAACCTCTAACTCAAAATCGGTTAAACACTACTACAGTCCAAGTGGCGTCGGAAGATAGTGGGTATTGAATTAGGCTCCCAGCATCCTCAGGTTGATGAAATAATGTCACTCTCTATATAGGACTCGAGGCCAGCAACCACATGATGAATTTCACATCCAACTCATTATTAACAGTGGGAATTTGGATAGGGGTGATAACTGAGGAGCAATCTATCTGGGGAAATCGGGGAATTTCATCACATTTCAACCAGAGACACGAATCACATGCCACACATGCATACTGACAGATGACTGGTGAAATCACACCGAGGAGTTAGAAACTTCCTGTTCAGTAGTTCGCCAATCAGTCACCTCACCATATAGTGTTTGTTCACCGAATCATTCATATATTGGACTGTCACAGTAATATTTCAATTTTTAATTGTTGGAATGACAGAGAGGGTTACACCGGATCGTGTCAGAGAAGGTATGTCTATCTCTTCTGATAGTCTACGGTCTTGTGTGCTATTTGTTCTTACTGTCGTGACCCCGAAAGAAACTTGGCCTGAAAGGTTGTTCATTGCACGAACTTCCGTGTAGGTTAGGCTGAACAATGGGACCCTAAACACGTACATTCATTTTCACGGCTGACGTGCATTCACACACATTAGATAACAGTACGTTGTCATTTGCCCTGGTTGCACTTCCCCCACATTTTGTGCACACAATTCCGGTAGTCGCTTTTGGCGCACTGTTTCTCAGGCGTTCAAGCTTGCCTTTCGTGTCCTGATTACACGCACTCCACTACTCACAAACGAGACTGCCTCTTATACAACACTATTAATAAAACTAAAGGTCTATCGCTGCCATGCTTATTGCGATGCGCGCAACTTTTTCATTCGGGAACTAGGAAATAATGAGAGAAGCTTTCCAGGTTACGACGAAACCAAAACGTCAACTGATCTCAGGATATGTTACAAAACTGCTCGATTGAGGTGTGCGTGACAATTAGACGTTAGCGTTCTGGTGGCCGAGTTGGAATTATCGTGGCATGTTTCCACAGCTGGAATATAGTGAGGCGTATTCTGACAACCGAACAAAACATCCTACCACGGTTCTCTAAATGCTTTCGTAGGTATATTTCCATACACACGATGACCATCGTGAGTTTTCAAAGATGACTTTTATTTGTGGAATTGTGGGCGTATATCTTCGGTGCGGTAATTCGGGTAGTGTGGTGTGGTTGTGGTGAACAC
>QNGE01008154.1:0-14803 GCA_008508345.1 Paragonimus westermani
AAATACGGAAGAAAAATATCTTATTTCAGCATTGATAAGTTTACAGGACTCGGAGTGATTAATGGCAAGGGAAACGATCAAACTAGTTGGTGTAAGAACAAGGATGAGTAATGTATTCTTTTCGGGGAAAAGAACAAGGCGTAGGGCCATTTTTCAACGTCAAACAAAGCTCGGTAATCTCAAAATAGCGCAACAAACCTCGAGAAGATCAACACGGATTTTTTCTCAGTTGCCAAATGTGATATATTTTTGTACTGTCTGAGAAACATTTCGACTGCTCGATCAAGTTCCACAAATGAGTTCGGTGTTGATGAAGCAATGGCAGAATTCAGCGTGCGTACGAAATTTTCTGCGGAGGAGTTAACAATTGTTGACATCCAAATCCTCCAATCCATTCCTCTGAAATCTTGGCAGTTAAGTGGATACCATTGTCGTTGACCAAAAAAGCAGGTACATCCTCGTGAAAGAATACGTTCCTCGAAGCATTTTATGTATAGTCTGCACTCGGTGATGTCGTGAGAAGAAATTCAGGGCATCTGGATTAAGCATGGATAATCACTAGTGCATAGTCATTCCCCGGGAAAGGACCACAGTAGACAGCGTGAACTGTCTGTGGTGTTTCAAACGTAACAGACCATGGTAGTTATTGTGATCTTTTCGTAGGAATTTTGTGCACAGCGTTGGCAAATTTTTTGATAGTGTGTTCAATGTCTGATTCTAATTCCTACCGCCAAAATGGTATGGGGGCAGGTGATTTCACCTTATCAACTCCTGTGTGTCCGGAATACAAGTTCGCATGAACATCAGACCTTAAAGTCGGCGGAAGTACAACATGATCATCGAAACACAGTAATCCATCATGAGTGGCAGACAAACTTTCACGGTGACAGTTAAATGAAGGAAATCTGCGCCGCCCTTGTTGTGTCCAGTCACGTTTCAAGGCAGAGACGTCAGCACCGAAGAATTCACGAGTGTCGCACACAGATGCATCCCTTTTTACTGGCAGTGGTTGAAGTTGTAGACTGTCAGTGTCGTTAGAGTTTGAGTCTAGTGACGGACTTCCGGATAAGTAATCAAGAATCGTTTTCGCACCGTGGAGAATAATTTTTTCAGTGTAGGAAGTAACAGTAATGATCCAGCGTTGCGCCATGGCAGAAGTTGACTTCAGCGGCAATTTTCTAGGGCGACACAGGAATATTAAGGCTTCGTGATACGTTGCGATAGTGATCAACAGACCAGGAAGATACATATGCAGACTTTCAACCGCCCAATGCAGTAATAATAATAATGGTATATTTCTCGACGCATTTGTAAGAAACATGCTCAGGAGTGCGTGATCAACGTACAGATTTTCAAACATATACACATACGAACACCAAATTCGTAAATTGTACAATGAGCCAGCTATGTGAATAGAGCAACAAAACAGTATTATATGAAGGGAAAATTCAGTTTCAGTAGGAAAAGTTTGAGCTACATGCTTCTGAGACGAGCATACTTGGGATCTGCACAATTCTTACATCAATTGAGGCCCCACAAGGTGATCACGGGTCTAACGCTCAAGTTCGTGCCAAAGAAGAGATGCTTGGAGGACGGAGGGGATGTATTTCGAAGAATTTGATCAGCATTGCATGTAGATAATCCCGGGAAATTTGCGAAAAAATTTGTGACAGGAGGAAGGTGAGGATGCGTACGCTTTTCCGGGGAACGGATGGACCTCTCGACCGGACGTCATTCTTCGTTCAAAATCCAAAGAATTTTAAAGACCTCGCGTGTGCCTAACCATTGTGGTATTTTGAGTGTCCGGGTAGGGTGGAGAGATTTCTCTCGCGGTATATACGAGTGAAAACAAGAATGGAATGCGGAATCACGCGATGAACGGGAGAACGTACAACTGACCATGTGAGCTTTGACGAACCATGGAACATATGATATTCTAGCATGACCTTCTATGTGACGTTAATAGCACTGTGAAAATTGATGAAATATATACCATATGCGAATAGCTGTTGACAAATAACACGAGAAGAGATCAATTATCAGCTTTCCCTATTCTGCGATGACTGCGGAATTTAAATGTCAATCATCTCTGTACAGCCAACATACAGAATGAGAACAATGTTTGACAATTTCGAGAGGTTGCCGAGTGGTCTATGAGAAAAATAAGAAGGAAGAGTTGCAACTCGAGGTTACTATGCGGTCGTGAGACGAACAGGTTGAGTTTTTGATTCTCAAACAATTTTAGCATGGTCCAACGGATTCAAGTTGGGTCTGAGAGTACCCACGATCGGCTCCAGGTAGTTGACGTAAAATGCGTATAAGAGATCTAGCACACTGTTCAAGAACCTCACCATTCCAGCGGGAGGATTATCGGTAATTACAGTTGAATGATCCTTGGCAGAGAACAGTTTGAAAGAAGTGGTAGGTTAAAGGTGACAGAGTAAAGTGAAAAGCATTTCCTCGTGGATGGTGGACCAAAGAAGATTGTTGCTATATAAAATATCAAACAAAAGAAGTAGAACACTGAGTGAATTCGGAATAAAACGTAGGCAGTATTGGAGTGCACCCAAAACGAAACGGAGTTCATGAAGGTTAGTCGGTGATGGTGTATTCACTAATGGAGCTAAGCGCTGCAGACCTGGTTTGAAGCCACAGCTATCCACAACGTAACCAAAACATGTGAAAGAATAAATTAAAAAGTTTGACATTTTGGTTAGCAGCCACATTGGAGTGAAAAAATCGTCTCAATAGAGAAGGAAGAGAAGTATCGTGAGTAATTTTATCAGGAGCATGAACAATAGCATCACCTTGATAGATTCCGATATCATTTAGGTCTTTAGTAACTCTATCCATGACACCCCGGAATACAGCTGGCTAACCGTTTAAACCAAAAGGTAGAAAATTGCGTCGATACTGTCTGAATGGTGTGGTAACCATGGGCAAATTGTTTGATAATTCTTCGAGCGGTATAGGTAGGTAAGCATTCTTTGAATCAATTTTGGAAAGACCTCAGATTCTGAGAAACAATACAGTACATTCTCAGGTTATTATGTTGTGAGGTACATCGTAATAGACGTGTAATCACCACAAATTCTTGGTGTAATCCCATCAGATTTCAATTGTGTCATTATTGGTGTCTACAGTTTGACGAGTCAACAGGTATTATTATTTCTTTACCACACATGGAATACAATTCGTTGAGCACAGGTTCTCGCAAACCAAGTGGAATGATTCGCTTGTGAAGAAGGACTGGGTCTCCATGAGATTCAGGTCTCGTCTTTGGTATTCGCATTCCCCTGTGGCCCCAGAACAGTACATTATGAGTCGTTTGATGTCAACTTCATTTATTGACATCACAATGCGGTAGTCGTAAAATTCTAAGTTCAAGAATTGAAGGACCTGAGCTTGAAATTGAAAAGCGACGATCTATAGGACTAGCATCAAGCAAATTCACCGATACTGTGCAGCAGCCCACAATGTGGGACCAGTGATGCCGCAAATGTTAACTTGTGTGGGCTGCAGAACAGCATCAGGACAAAAAACATCTAGGTCTGTATGCGAGGCTAATGACTCAATACTACCTGTGCTGGTTTCAAAACATGAAAAGTGTTTTGAGACAAAATGGGTAAGGAGGGAGTAGAAATGTCATCAGCCAACGGTTGTTTGTTCGAATTAGAACTTGTCGTTGAGTGACGCAAGCGTCTGAACCTGCATATTGACTGAATATGGTCTATTTTGCCACAGCTGATAAACCTTGCCTGTCTTTGTGGACACGAATGTCGGGAATGCTTGCGTCCACGTGATGCGTATCTCCCAAACCGTTGTGGAACTGAATTCGGATTAACTCCAACAGAAAGCTGAACGAATGGTCTTGGCGCACGGAAATCAGCGCGAGGTCTGAATGCGCTGTCTTGTCTCGGACTTGGATCATTGGCTTTGGACCGATTGCACAGAACAACCTCAGTAGTTTCTGTAACTTCTTTCACACCCTCATACTGTTCACATACTTCACGAATAAACTGAAACCTTTTCTCACGATGCAAGAGAAGTATCTGTTGTAACTCCGAAAAATTTGTACCAGCGACCAATTGACCACGCAGCTGATCCTATAAATGGATACAATGTCCATGCTTAGCTGCTTGTGTTTGCAGTCGTAAGACTAACTCATGTGTCGGTTAATATTCTGACCGGATTAGCACATTGAATTTGGCTCTTTTGGATGCTACGGAATTGAACGGTTTGAAGTGTTGAATAAATGTTTTCCTTATCGCCGGATAGGTACTATTGATCAGTGACTTCCGGGAGGCCAAGTTTCCGATAAATGCATAAGTGTCTACGCCGGCGAAATGTGGGAAGAGAGCAACTCTCCTCTCCTCGTCTAAATCAGATTTTGTGAGGCAACAAATGTCAAACCTTTCCAGAGCACTTGAATTAATAGATAATTACCCATTTCACTGATCACTGTAAATAGCGCGAAAGCGCGACGCCAACTGTTTCAATTAGAATTGAACTACACTTATAAGACGCGCAAAATACTGTTAGGCACAGTAACACAGAACATATAGTGTTGATTGGTAATTTTTTTCACTTGCACAGGATATTAGCATAATAAAACAATTGCATAAATTGGAGACAAGTCATACCAGCCATGTTCACCACATAGAATCACCAGGCAGCTTATCATGTCACTTCACGACAAATCTCCCCATTACTCTCCAAGAGGTCACTGCAACCCCGGTGAGCACATCACTCAGCACTCAATCGTCACTCATAGGCACTGGCACTTCACTGTTTAGCCACATTCATAAGCAAACGCACTAGATTGTTCGCTCACTTTCATTGAATTTTTTCAATTTTGTCTACTTTTCTTCCGGCCTGAACATTAACGCATGCTGAAAGGATAATATTGTGGTGTTTACACTGTTGTATACTTATGTCTGCTAATCTCACGTAACTATTCCACCAGACCGTGCTTGACGTTTTTGTTGGACTCCATGAAAACGGGCAGGGAAGCTTTTGAATGAAGTTCTGCTACGCTCACGCGTCAACACTTCCTGTAACATTCGGCGACTGGCAGCCATCTCAGATATTTCATCGTTGAATTAAATTTCAACTCCAGTGCTTCGCGCTCTCGTCCACTGTTGGTACAGGGAGTACCTCCTCCAGTATCACTAGACACTTCGTGAACATTGTTCATTCTTTGTGAGTCCAGTCCTTGATTTCACTCGTTGTTTTGTATCGAGATTTATATTTGGTTTACTCTCTGTTTCCCTCTGCACACTTGACTGTGGGGAAAGAGTGGTTTGGTATCCACAGTTGGTGAAGTTATCCACGTTTTGTACATACCGTTCCCTTAACTCCATCCGTACACTTGTTAGAAAGTACCCCCATCAACTTTTGTAATATGACTGGCAACAAGAATAAACAGGAGATTTCGTGCATTGTCTTATCCTCAGGATTAGTGGAAATTCCGGGAGCCACTGGGGCACTGAAAAGGAAGCCAGTGCCCCGAAAATGTTCTGTCGAAAAGAGGCAGTTTGAGACGAAGGAGGAATCAGTAAGGCGGGGGAGGAATGGTGTTTCTTGAGTTAAAGGTCGTCGGACTTGTGTATGACACGTTTAAAATGCGGATTGCGGGCGGAACAGTTCTAGGGGGATTTTGAACTCTTCTGGTCCTTGGTGATGAGGAGATAATAATCCTGGAAGTAAAAATCAAAAAATCTGGATGGGGGAGGAGGATGGATGCTCCACAGATTACAGTAGCCTCCGTAACAACCGTTATCAAACGCCTGCACATATTTGGCTGCTGGAGTTTAAGTAATTCCAACAGAACTCGAAGCCAATAATTATCGAGTTTACACAAGTCTCCTAAAAGATCATGTACTCAGCAAGGCTTGTGGAGTACACATACTGTCACGATGAAGACAGCAGCTCATTCCGGACAACAGAAATGACGCCAAGTACGACAATGATATTCAGCGATACTGCCGAGGACAACAGTATGTTGTGTTCCAGCTAGACCGCGGATCAAAGAGATGGATGTGGCCCCACAAGAGACTCCACCAATCCAGTGTGGCAGACAAGCTGAAAATGATCGGTAAATGGTCAGAAAATGATCGGTACGCGGGGTCTAAAATGGTCTCACCCGTGACTGCACCCATTGTGAACGCGGTAGGCAGTGGTAGACCGGAGGCTAATTATCGAGGAAGCAAAAGTAAGGAAACCTCATTTGCGGCAAAGGCAAGCACGAGCAACGGGACGCAAAAAATGCTAATTGTATGCCAGGTAGCCAGGAAGCTTCAAGTAGCAAAATGAGGTTGGATAAACCCAAACTCTAGGTAAAAGTGGTTGTCCTAGCCGCCAGTCGGGTTGTCTATCGCAGTCAGGTTACAGCTGAGGATGACGGTATAAATAGAGGATAGAGTGGTGAAGCCCAAAAGAGGCGGTTGGGTTACTGTGTTCAAAAGGTCGAGGGGCGTAAGGAAGTATTTGGGCCACAGTCATCGAAGTTGTGAAGAAGAGCTACTCGAAAAGTAGACAGTTCTTTCGGGTCCTCTGTTTGAGAGAAGTTTCGAAACAATGAATTTTTCCGTTCAAGGACTACAAGCAAAGAACCCGAAGTTTTGGTATACAAATGCCTGCAGTATTAGCAAAAAGTGGGGGATCGTAGAACGTGTGGCAAATGCTTCGATGTAATAGCTGTGAAAAAGACGTTGATAAGCCTCGAAATAACTTCGGGGTGCTGCCCTACGGAGGACCTTTCTGTCTACAGGCAGGACCGCACAAACGAACGCGCGAGTAGAGGGGTCTTGCTGTTGGTGTGCATTCGAGGCAAACAGTGAGAGACTCTCTATCTACAAAACGCTTTGGACGATCAGGCAATTCCCTGTCATAATCTGAGAGATAAAAAGTGATTGCTCATTTTCGGCGCTTATAAGGGGACACCGGCTAACAGTGACGAGAATGAGCTTCCACTTAATTTCTTAGGAGCTCTAGTTAGTTATTCAGCGAACGGTGTGGCACCTGGAGACTCCAACCTCCCGAACGTCCATTGGGACCGTCAGGCTACCAGGATGGGTATTCCCGAAGGAGTATTCCTTCACTGTTAACATCTAGCTCGCTAATTTAACACGCTCAGGACCCTAATTGGTTCAGACACGAGCATCCATCATTCATGTTAGATCAAATGGTTCCTCGTTACGAGCAGGAGGCTGTCCACTTGAAAAGTGAGTATACTCCTTGGAAGAATAATCGCTGTTTTCTGAGCTTCAACGTCCATAATATGGAAGAGCCTTCCCAGAAAAATGTAATGAGCATTTCTGGTCGAATGGATATGGCACAACTTTTTAAAGTGGCAGGGATCATGTCGTGGGCCCCCAAAAATAGAAACGTTTCCTTTGCGGACGAGCAGAAATTCATCAAGAAAGACCTTGCGGGACTCATGAACCAGTTTGCGTCTCCGCTTTGGAGATGGATTTGGAATCGTCCACTCAGGTGGCGACCAGCGGCGCATATTGGGACTGGAGCTCAGCCTGACCGACCCTCTGACTGAGAAATACTACCGTTTGTTTTACCAGTTAACACACTGGACTATCTGAAGGTCGGCTTGTTTACTCTTGCTTAATACAGCTGAGACGTACACTGCGCGTTCTGTCTCATTTTCGCTGTGAATGACGATATCGTCTCCGAAGACAACACAACTGCTTAATCCGTCTAGCACCTTCATCGTCACTCGTCTGAACGTGAAAGGGGCGCTTGAGAGCCCGGAAAGCCACATGCTTGAATCCCTCCCAATCTGGTAGCTGTTTTATCTAGATCCGTCTGCTTGATTGCAACCTGCCAACATCCGGAACATCAGTCCAAAACCGTTAATACCCTCAGCGTTCTGTAGCTTGTCAGATATCTCCACCAACGCTGGGATTGTTAATATTTTATTGACTTTAGTCTCCCTGAAGTTGACGCGAAGTCAAAATTCATCAATGGGCCGCCTCATGAACAAGACAGCAGAATTGTACGGAACATCGGCCATCGTAATAATGTCATTTAGTATATCCTCCGCACCCCAGTCCATTTCCGTGTACAGATGTATATAGGTTCTTTCGGAGTCAAATGGTCGAAATCGCTTTGACTCAATGAAAATTTCTCGTTCAACCCAGTCATGATAGCCAAACTGGCCGCGATCTTCACTGAACAATTCCTGAAATTCGCCTATCACTCCATCCAGCAAGTGGTTGTGATATTGGTATTGATATGTTGGCCGAGCTTGGCAGTTAGGTTGCAAACGTATCATCACCAATCGAGGTGATATCATCAGTGCATGAGTGTTTCAGACACATTCAAAACTGAACGCTGAAAAACACTCACGCACTAATGATGTGACCTTGTTTGGTGATGAAGCTTTTGCAACTTAAATGCCAAACTCAGCGAACATATCAGTATCAAAACCATCAACTCGAGCTGCGAAAAACACCACCACTGTTCCCAACCATCAGAAAAGTGACTGTCTTAATTTGATATATCTGTGAGTTCGCTTCAATATGCACAAACCGCATTTTGCTCTTTCTCACCAACTGAACCACCCCCACACCTCGGCGCGATCAAGGAAACCTGCTTCTATTGTAGTCTGGTGTGCGTCGGAGGAAAGAAAGGAGAGTTGCTTGACCACGTGACCATCCATTTAGGCACCATATTCTGTAGAGCCATTAACTCTGAGAGTAAACCCACTAATTATTCGACCAACCATCGTATACAGCGGAACGGCCTTCCCTGGCCTTGGCCCAATAAGTGAAACCGCAGCCCCAGTGTCAACCAAGCAGCATTCCGAGCTATCGTTGATTTCCAACCCATTATGGACTGCTGTATTATCAACTGCTACTATTAATAGATTTCCCGTCTAAGACAATAGATTGTCAATGCAACGTACATCCAAGTTTCACTCTTTCTTGCCAAATGGGTTGAATCTTCGTCAGTGTCCACGCCTTTCTCGTCTGTAGTAAACGTCGCTATGGTTCTTCTCCTTCTCCACCTTTAAAGCAGGCACTTCCTGAGTCATCATTTTCACCGCGTTTCGAAGTTCGCTCAGTTCACTTGGTTCGCATGCCTTTAACCCGTTGACTGTCGAGGAGTTTTCTGCCAGCAACTGTCGAGCTGCATAAGCCAAATGTTCCAGCGTCATCAGATATGTGATGAGAGCAAACCTGAGCTGGTCCCCGATTGTTGGTGTCATATCCTCCAAGAACTGATCTGTCAGCGCGCGTTGTCCTGAGTCCTGGTCCAAGTGTGGCGGGGCTCTTGGCAACCCTACCCGCGGGAACAAGGCGTGAGCAAAATCGTCACCTCTTGGTCCGAGCCGGAAGCACTTGAACCGTTGCACTCCTCCCTGGCAGTCGGCATGACTGTCGAACTTGGCGATAATCGACTCCCTAGCGGCGGCCCACTCCAGCTTTGCAGGACTCCTTTGCGCCACATCTAACACCACCTTTACCCTGCCCATGAGTTGTATTTGCAGGCCTGCCAGCTTTGCTCGGTCAGGCTTGAATCCGACCGTCCCCACCACTACCTCAAACTTCTCCAATAAACTTCAGACATCTCAATCGATAAACTGCTGTGGCTATGGGACCTTCATCCCCAATCCTCATCACGGCACCAAGTTTTGTGAGCCAGGAACGTGAATGGTGTAAAGGTTGCTTATTCGGAAAACCAATATATGGGTTACGCATTTTCACTTGACTACAAACAAGGGCACCCATCTGCGTGCGACACTGATCTCAAAACGCCCCAGTTACTAGGGTCGTCAACGTTCAGTTCCTTTCCGTGTGATGTCGCACTTCAGTGTTCTTTCTGGTATTTTTCCTGCAGCAATTTCGACGTCAAAATCCGTGCTTCTGCCTCACTTGTAAACAGTAGTGGCGAAAGTGGTATGGTGCGACCACTCGCCCTACCTACAGTAGCGGCTGTGCGGGCAACAGAAGACAAACCAGCCACTGACGAATTACGGAAAGCCAACCCCACCCGTAAACTTTTCCACTGGTTTTCAGAGGAGACGTTGTGAACACGATACCGCTGAACATGGTAGAATCTAGGACTCATAGTAAAATGAACAGTATAAATCACACTGAAGGGGTGATTGAGAGGATCCCAGCCTTCCTTAAGCCCTCATCTCCCGTAAGAACTGATGGCAGCCATCTGTGCACAGTTAATTTGCTGGAGAGAGTTCTGCGGCCTTCCATATGGCAGCACCTTAAAACTTCCTCGGGGGAGGGGACAATCCCAGGCGAGTGGCACGTAGCCCTTGTGGCCATTGTTCATTAAGGCAACCCGCAAAACAAACAAAATAACATATCTCTGAGCTTGACGATTATAACTGGGAAGTGTCTAGGAAGGCTAATCAGGGACAAGATTTCTTCGTATCCTGTTGAGGACCTCTTTCTCAACATCCCATAACTCGGTTCCCCGAGAAGAGTGTCTTGTCCATTCAACTTTTCTGCTTCATAAATCTGGCCACAAGACGATTAGACGAATGCAAGAAAGTCGAGGTATGCTACTTGGTTTTGCGCGAAGACTTCGTTTCAGTAATTTACATTTGTTCTACCCACAAATTGGAGTATTATGGCATCTCCAACTAGGTGTTTGAATGAGTAAATAATTTCTTGTGTAACAAGGTGTTTAGAGTGAAGGCTGGAGGCAGGTTCTCTGAGGCGGGAACAGCCCACACTGGTGTCGCTCAAGGATCCGCGTTGGTTCCTCTCCTGTTCCTAATGTTAATCATTAATCTACTGGGTGTGTTTAACATCCCGTGCTTCACATTTGCAGATAGTAATAAGATAGCGGGATGGGCAAACCGATCTGCCTTGAAACAGGACCTAAAGGCAGTAGCAGAGTGATCCCCTAAGTAGGGCCTTCGATTAACTGCCGCCAAATGCCAAATCGCAAACTGAAAGCTCTGAGCCTATGAAAATGCTAGGTCCCCCAGGTCTTTTTACCGGTGAACGCGTAGAAAAGACCCGAGACCTGGAATTGTTGAGCATAAATGACTTCGAGCCCCTAGCTCAATGCGCAGAGCCCATAGTGAACTGGTTAGATTCAGAGTTCTGTCTAGTAGGTAACCGGAATAAATTCTGCCGTTATACAAAGCTATAGTTCAACCTCATCTTGGGTACTGCGTGTAGGCTTGAGCATCTCACTTATGTAAAGATATCTAGTGCATTGAGTACGACAGCTTGCAACTTGAATGATTATGGGATTTAGGGACAAACCCGATCAGGGTGGATTAAAAATGTTCGAATTTTACTCCATGAGAAGCAGGAGGGTGAGGGTTGATGTTATCGAGACCCTCCGAATTCTGAAGGTTGTAGGCCGCCTGAGGACCATAGACGCGTTCAGACGAGTGTGCCGTGACGACATTACCAGGGGTCACAGTCTCCAATTAAACAACGGCAGGACTCGCCGGAAAGTGAATGCATGGAACAAGCTTCCATGTGAAGTAATTCGTAGCAACACTGTAATATCTTTCAGGATGCGCCGGGATAAAATGTAGATGAAGGTGTTCCCAGGTATTCCTTAGCCTTGCTGCCAAGACTTGGCAGGCAGCGGTAGCACAGAGCAGTGTGGGAGCGTGAGGGCCCTATCTTGTCTCGCCTTACTATTTGCAAGGCAGACTTCGTTAGAGTATTTCTAGCGCAAATTCACTGCTTTAGATAATACCTATGACGGGGTGAACACTTAATCGTACACAAGTGTCGTATGCAACTTAACCCAGATACTGTCAAGCCTTCTAACGTGGTGCATGTGATGGAGGAGCACATTTTGCCCTGTTAGGAAGTGAGTGCCAGTCTGGTGGAATCAACCCATTGTTTTGTGGTGGTCGGTATCGACGCATTTTCCAAAACTGATAAGTTATTAACCCATGAACTTCTCATGTCTTTCCACACTTTCCTCTTCCAATCTCTCAGTACCACGGTGTTTTTGTATGACTGTCATGATCGATAACCCCCTATTAGAGACCAACCTGTTGAATCGCTTGCAGACCAAGAACAGTGATAATACCGGTGGCAATCGGAGCAACATGTGTTTATTACTTCATCAGCGTTCCTTATGAGGTCGTGATTTGAAAAAGTACTTTCATCTGCCGTGGTCCACCCCACTCTCGCGTCCTAGACTGCCTGTCGATATACCTGATAGGTCGAACCATCGTGACTCCAAAGACCCAATCACAAAAATGCCACGAGCAGCAAGCAAAAATAAATCTCTAACTGTGTGCCACTGAGAAACCAAAAAGGTATGCAGGTTAAAGTTGGTCACGATTGGTGGATCTTGGTTCGTGTCGGGGATAGAATCTAGCCAATGGATATCCGATTAAACCAGTGTGAGCAACGGGTGTTCAGTCCCCTTTTTGCACTTTGTTGCTATTGGATAACGGGGTAGTAAAGAGTCATCTGCCGTTTAGGGCAAGTCTCCCCGGTTGATAAAATGTCCTGTGCTGACATGGGAAGATATGGGCCAAATACGTCTGTAGCAAAATACCTACAGGGATGTGCTAGCCCAGTGAGCTCATTCACGGGATGATGAAATTGGAGTTGCAATGAAAGGGTTTTTTGATACATCCTCACTTCGGTGTATGATCACCTGTCTATCTTTTCTACCTTGGCTGATGGGATTTTAATGGTGAAAAATCTCTGACTAACCTAAGTAAACGCAAGCGTATTTCACTAGGGTCAGTGACAAAAAATGAACGAATGCAACAGGACAGTTACGGGAGTTTCAGCAAGTTACAGTAATGAAGAGCTTGATTCACAGAAAAGGTTCAAGAGGACCACCACAATATTTAAAATTATCAGTGTCTGGAAAGTGAGGATAATCCAAGGTTACCGTGAGCGGCTGAAGTGCCGTCGGTGATACAACGATCTCCGGAGTAGAGCGGAGTTAAAAAATGGATGAGATCCGTATAGTATCGTTAAGCAACTACGACACAGGCAGAAGAGTAGAATGGCGTTGGTACACAAAGATTTTATTGTAATTGCAATGTCATGTTAATCAATTCGAACAAAATGCAGAGATGACGTAAAAACGCTGTTGTGCAAGAGTGAAGCGTCGTTAGTGAACAAAACCAAGAAACACTCTGCAAGATCACGAAAACCGATATGGAGGAAGAGCTGGGCATCAGGTTGCCATCTAAATTATCCTACGCTCATCACCATGAGATGGCGGCAAAAATTGGAGTTGCGTTCTTAGGATAACTGAGCCCGCTTCCCCCCGCAAAGACAAGTTAAGCGTTTCAAACACTTCACGGGGTTCATATAAGAGTATGCGAATCAGATCGCGTGTGCCGGCCTGAAGATAGAGAGTAGCTGTTAAGCGTGTCCAGCGCCCGGCTACGAAGGTGGTCGCGGGCGTGAGTAGTGTCACCTACGAGTCTCGACTTGAAATTCATGACCTGTACCCACTTGAGTTTTGAATGCTTTGCCGTGATTTGATACCCACACAATTCATGTTCAGAGTAGGCCTCTTGGAACAGTGCTTCGCTGTAGCGAATGACGACGGCCGGCGGGGAAATAGCAGGAAGTTTCCGGGCTTCGTCCTCGAACCTCACTTATACGGCATTTCTTTGTCTACAGTGTTAGCAACCAAAGAAACAGCCTTCCTTCTGAGGTCGTTAGCAGCGCACATAGGGACTGCATAAAAGATGTGCAGGATTCCCATTTATCTAACATATAATTGTGCGAGTAATCTCAATATGTTCCTGGTATTTAATGCAGTGAAACCCGTTTCTAATGATGGCTTTTCAGGATAACATACGCCGGCTGACACCGGACAAGGTGAACGCACGAAATCCGGAAAACCGCCGGACATCGAAACGAGCAAACTGACTGGATCCGGGTAGATTGGGCTCCCGGCCTCGAACCCTTATACGAATCGCTGAATCCGCGCTTCAGATGCCGGGAGCCCAATCTACCCGGATCCAGTCAGTTTGCTCGTTTCGATGTCCGGCGGTCTTCCGCTGACCCGAAAGGCAATCATTGAAAACGGGGTGTAGCACAGCTCTTGGGGTTACAGAAAGTACCAAGAACAGAGTAAAATAATAATCAAGCGGAACAAGGTAACTTACTAATCTAACGGTTTATTAAGTAGGTGAGAATCCAATAGCACTTTGAGACGGTCTTTAGGAGAGCAGCTAACAATCTCTAGTGGTAAGTCGTTCCAGTGGTTGATAACCCTACAAGAGAAGAACTGTTGTCTCAGGAAGGTCCGAGGTCGAAGCTTATAGAGCTTCTTGTCGTGACTCCCACGACGGTTATCCCTTACTAGGGTGAAGAATTGTTGCACGAGTCCTGTGATAAAGGGAAAGTGTGTAAGAATTAAGTCGCCGCAGAGTCTACGAAGCCCAAGTGGATAAAGATCGAGAATTTCAAGACCAGACTCGTAGGATAGATGCCGTAAGCCAGTGACCATTTTGGTGGCTTCTCGCTGGACACGTTCAATGGCAAGTATGTCCGTCTTCAAACCGGTGTAGACTACTTGATTGGCGTACTCGAGCAACGGCCTGATGTAGACTCTCTGTAAAGCGTGTGAAAGGCGCGCTTGTCAATCCGGGGGAAGGTTGGTTTGATCATTCCGATAGTCATGAGACCCCCTTTGGCGGCCAGCTGGTGATGACAAGAGAATGACAAACCAGACGATAGCCAGATCCCTAGGTCTTTTTTGAGGTCCACTTTCGTGATATCTACTACACTTTGAGCACCGTGTATCACAAACAGATTCCCGGAGTCTCCTCCGAGTGACATGTGCGCACACCTACTGTCGTTTA
>QNGE01008155.1:0-18542 GCA_008508345.1 Paragonimus westermani
CTCGAGTTTTGCTCTCATTAGAGTTCATCAGTAGTGCATATCTTTGCCATGGCCGGAATTTGAACTCCGGCTATGCTTTTCTTGAGGCAACCGCGGTTAACTCTCAGTTCTTTAAAATTCAGCACGCGCAAAATATTCTCGTTTCACCCGACGTCAAGAAAACGGAATTGGAACTAGTTGGTTCAGTTTCATCACATTGGGCACGTAAACTTAGTACCTGTTAGCCCGATTGATGCGTGAAATTAGACTGTAACATTGCGAACGTTTGGTAATCTTGGAAACTTTAATGATGAAATCTCGCATGGATGATATGTTTAACGTGTCGCAGGCGAAGCAGTACTTGACCGGCCACTATTAAAACGATGCTCAGCCAAACTTACCAGCAGACGTTATGTACACCAAAGTGGTTGAAGCAACCCATTGGGTTGCCATGATTGTGATTGCACAACACTTGTTTTGGTTGTAGACGTGTCTGCTCCCTGCTTGTCCTTATCTGTATGACGTATATAATTAGCATCTTTGACGCTTGCCACACATAAGAATAAATGAAATGTCAACATATCACGATATGTATGCCTTCTTTCTGTTCTGAAGGAGTGGTCGAAGTTAGTTCAGTGTTTCAAGTGACAAGGCACCAACTGTGTCCATCGCCATATATAGCCTTTACTCACAACACACTTCCGCACAAACAGTGAGAGAGAGAGAGAGAAAAGAGACATCACCTTGTAGGACAGATACTCAGTAATTTTATAAGAATATCAGCAGTTCACGTTATCACATATTTAGAACCCTGACTATTTTTTTGACGGGAGTTGTGTAACTTAATGTATCTATAGAACAGCTGCTATGATGTATTTGCATGAATAGCATTTAATAAGGACTAATGCCAAGACATCGAGGCAACGACGGAAATTATTCCAAATGAACAAAGTCTCGTAAATATATGGCAATCACATTTGTTTTAATTTGATACAAATATAGAATTTCCGATAACGACACTTCCTGCGATCTCCTTGAACCATGCGTAACACAAAAGAATGTGTCCTTTTAATCGGAAAGCGTTCAACAAATAATTACCATCAGCCAATGAAAAATTTACTTGCTTCAATAAAGACACAACTGTAAAAAAACCAATACCTATTTGTTGATCCCAGCAAGCATAACAATACGTAACTAGCAGGTTTTGCTTAAATGATGTCCCATCATTCACCGTATAATTCATTAGATGAAAAATTTGGGTGTATGATTTACAGTACTCTGGGAAGGGAAGATATGCTTGTTCGATGAGTTTGCCTAAGCCTGGAAAGATTAATAATCCGGAACATGACTTGACGAGATTGATATAATGAGTAAGAGGAATTTGCACTGTAATAAATACCAGAAAACAGCTCAGTAAGAAGTTTGTTACCATCAAAATTCATGTCGACTAACCCCATCCCGTTCCTTCTCCTGTGGGATTAATCGCTTATCACTATCGTTCTCACAGCTCTCATCAAAACTACTGTATTCTCTAGTTTGTCTCCCGCAGGCCTTCACTTCCCTCCACATGCGTGTGCACCCGTTGCTGTCTGTCAGATCGCTCCCTCATCCACCCTTGTTCCAAGTTGTCATGACAACAATCGATACAGAGGAGCGCGTGAAGCTATATAATACTCCCTTCTCCAATCGGTTAAAAAAAACACCGAAAAACTGTTATACAATGAATAAACAACAGATATATCGGCCTAACAGATGTATCTGTTTCATAACCATCGTACCTACATAGATACTATGTAGTCAGCTAACGGCAATATCAGTGATACATTAAATTATTTACAAGGGGGCTAACAACAAAGATATTGGAAAAGATTTACCTTCCTACTTATCATAACATTGGGTTCCAAATGAGCATTGGCCTATTATGTTAAGACTCACAGATTTCACGTGTGCCTCAGAGAAACACAAAAACAGCCGCAGTAAATTATTAAATCAAGCATGTTTTTCTTGACTTTAATCAAAAGTATGCTTGTTGTGATTAGTGAAGAGGTGCCTCAGAGATATATCGGCGAACGTGTTTTCGATTGATCTTTTTCAGGTTGCTACGGTTACAGAGAAGGTTGACGAGCTGAAAAAAGATATCCACAGGAGTTATCGCATGAAAATTGGTCAGGTGATCACTCTTGCGGTATTGGTCTAAATGGTTAACTAGACAGCTTTTTCATTGGCTGAATAGTACAGGTCGGCCACAAAGTCAGTTGATGTAAAGTCAGAGTACGTACAACACCTGCGTAAAACTAATTTGACATCAGTTGTGGGTCGATCATTCTGACTTCGGTAACTTCAGCGGTGCAAAATGTCTGTTTGGTTTATCTTTGTTGAGTTGCGCGGAACGCGTTAGCAAACCCAGGAGGCTCGCTCACTTTTTCCCAGCTGTGCATCTCCGGCTGGGTAAACAAGGATAGCCATGTTCAATCATTCGCATTTTGCCGTGTCCCCATCTACAATTCTTCACTCGCACCATTATAATGGGCACATCTGAGCACCTTATTATTCGTGACCAGCCGTTGTTCATTGCATTGTTGTATTGGACACCTAAACGGATGGCATGCGAGCATTCCCACGTAACTAACTTAACAAACTACTGTATTTTTACAACCCAAACTACTGGAGAAAAGAAGCTTCTGTATCTATATTCCCTTAAAAGACGTTTGTGTAGGCAGCTTGAAGAAGTTCCACAAACATTTCTTTCATTGTCTTTTTGACAAATTAAAAACAGTTAATAATCTAGCAGAAGTTAGACGGAGCCACTGATAACACTGTCCGCGGTGGAGAAGCGCTTAATTGGATACAATATCTAGTTCAACCACTGATTGAGCGTGTCTTTCGAGTCTAATTAAAGAACAAATGGTTGGCAGTTTTCCCCTAGTGGTTTAACTTAAGTGGGAGGTTTCGTGTGGTCAAATGGAAAAGGCAAACTGATGGTTCGTGGTTGCACAGTCGCCAGTTCAGAGTAGGTCAGCATTTTAGAGAATTAGCGCTTACGCACAACATTTATCGTGGATAAACAGGTACACTAGAATAGCCCTATGAATGCTAGTCATTGTCTGCTAGTGCCGGAGGTTCTGATTTTTCCAGGTAACACATCTGTCTCGCAGTTCGTAACGCTTGGTATCAGTCGAAGGCTAAACAAAATGCTCGAATTCATCGAAACTCTTGTCGCCGACTGGTAGCGGATCAGTCCAAATGTACTGCCAAATTAATCGATGGGTTGTAATGAAGAATGATTGACGAGGTCATTCACATGAGTGAACCTCATTGCTGTTAAGACAGTCTGTAATAAATGTCTGGATTTTACAGCAGCTACGTTTCAGTTAAAACTGCATTCTGCAGAGCCAGTTAACTCACGGCTGATTCCATCTGCTTATTATGCGTAGCCTGTTGCTCTGCCAAGCGATTTTGGTGCTCACGCAAAAGCTCTAGTTCCTCGTGGTAATGTTCCTCCCGTTGTTTTTGTCGTGCGTGATCCTCTTGTTGCTGTTCAGCCAAATTGCGTACCGTGCGGCTCAGCTCAGTCACAGTCTGCCGAAGACTTTCATTCTCGTTGGACAAATTCCGAAGCGCGGTAGCAGCCACCGCATCTGATGTATCCGGCAGAGGAATAGGACTCGGAGGCAGTTGATCCAACCTACCCGTATCGAACTGATCCCAATCAGGTAATCGTTTGTCCACTTTAATATTCATGTTGTGATCTGAAAGCGTCATTGAAAAAAACAGCAAAATGTTGGTCTCCAGCAAGACATTGTTAACTTTGTTTTTATTATGGTTATTTCAGCGGACTAAAGCACAGAGACGTACAATTGGTCGGTTTCACCCTCAGAACACTGACTCAAAAACATCCGAACACACTCATTAAATTTACAGTAATAAACATTTCATCACGGGTTCTTCAAATTTTATCGTACTCCTTTCACAACAACAGACAGGTTTTCATCTTCCTGGCTAAACAGTTTAAAAATACAGCGGCTTATTTGATCTTGTCCTTATGAGCCGGTAGCATGAATACTATGTTGGCAACTGATTACAGAAGTTTAGTCGAAATACTCGCAACCGACATTCGTGGTGGCGGTCAACTGGATATGGAAGTGTGCCAAATGTGGGTTGTAAGTCTAAAACAGCTTCCCAGATGCGTTTTAAGTGGAACGTGAACATCAACTCCGTTACTACTTCGGCGAGCAGTGTAACCGGCTACATCAAGAACCAGACTTGATTCCATTTATGAAATGATTTGGTTAAAGTTACTCAAGACGTTAATGCCTGGATGCTCAAAAACTGAAAGGTAGTTGACCTCATACCGTCAACACGACAGACTGAAGTCACGGGTTTGACACTTCCCTTCAAAGAGCCAGTGTACGTAAAAACCACTTATTGACAAAAGGCATCAAGCAGGCAGTTTGAATTGGAATAAGCTTCAGTCAATCATACGAAATGCCATCCACTGGATAGGATCGTTTATGGAAAGGTCTGTGCAGAGTAGCTTGAATGGGTTATTACCTAATGAATAGCGGTTCGAAGCAATTAGAAACCGAGACCGGGAGCTCCTACAACATTTCCTGCAAGAATCCTAATTTAACCAATCACTACAATACACATGCTGACAAAAATCAAAGGAATGAAACTGGTATTGCTTTATTAGAAATAAGGAACGTTAAAATGGAACATTCATTACCAAAGAATCAAATATTGACCTTTGCCGTGGTTGGTTTATGTACACAATATTACCAATGAAGGCTAGGGAATTTAGGTAAAACCCGTTGAACAAAGTTCACAAGTGATCCTCGCTCTTGCAATTCCATCGAATTTTCAATCAGCTCCCTTAAAAAAGAACTACATTGTCTTTTGTTAGCAATCGTTAATAGCGCATATCCTCATCACGATCGGGAGTTGAATTCCAGCCACATTCCCGAAAGGCTTGATCACCACGCGACTGTCATCACATTTGACAGAATTAAATTACTTCATGGAAACGTTCAGCTCCTTTCACCTGCGAGCAGTGTTCAACTTAGCACATTAAATGTTCTGTTCACGCAGAAAGTCAACCTGAATCCGCCTGCTGCGATCAATTGTGAGTGAAGTTCACTTATAAATTAATCAAATGCCGGACTACTTGTTGAGAATCAAAACATGTGCTTACGAACACTGATGAACACGGACGTCTGTACCGTGAGGTTATCAACCGGAGTTACCATGATAGATACTATGCTTTCTGTCTAGGCAGTAGGGCACACTGGGCATTTTTCACAAGCTTTGGTAGCTGAGCTTTCAAATTTGAAAGTTGGTCATGACTCGCTTGAAGCCAATGCCATATTGGTCAAAACAGCGACCTCATGAAAACGTGACAGAATTTGTGATGTCGGCCGTGACAAGGATATTTGCTATTTACGATTTCTAACAAGACGGATGCTCGTGTAAAGCGCTTCTTTTCGGAAGGAGCTGACTGGAAATTCCATAGGGATGTAGCAGTTGCAATTATTTGAGTGAGGTTCAGTTAACATGAAAAAAGTTCATCCCATGCCTCTTATTATCACAACATTTTGACCCATTCAACTGCCGTCCATGCTTTTAAGTTCGGGTTATTACACTTATGATGCCCAAAGAAGTTGGTGTCGACACATCTGTGCGGAATTCCATTCACTGCATTTGCGTCCGCATAAAATGAGCCAACATTCACTGACAACGAAACGTTGCCAAGTAACTCAGAACGTGTACTTACCCAGCACCGAGGTCATTTTGTGGTACTGAGTCAACACAAATTTTCCAAGCTGTCGATTCCGGAAAAGCAGTTACTAAGAAACCGCTCGTTAAACAATTTCACCGGCATTCTCCATCCAAATAAGCATTTGGTTTGGTAACCTGTCTATCGATAATGGGCACCTCCATTATCCTTACTTCCTTTGGCTCGTTACTCACTCTACTTGTTTGTAAACAGCTCAATCATGTGGCTGCCATTGGCTGACTGGTGTGTTGCGTACAAAAGCGACAACGTCGTTGCTGCATCCTCATATTAAAAAAATGGTTATATGAGAGACTTTTTAGGTACAGTCAGGTTTATTGAGAAAAAGTTTCACGAGGTTTTGATGGGAGACACTGATTTTAAAAGAGAGCGTCATAAACAGTTAGGCAACTGTCTGCTGTCCAGTTAACACCAAAATCTGTGGCTGGTCGCTAGTAGGCGATGAGTTACCGGTAGGCGAGAATGACGCTATGACTGTTACAGCTATGGGAGAAACTTTACCTTGATGCACCATTACTTCGCCCACCCCCAAAAATTACGAAATTTTGAGGTGAAATTACAGCCAACGTTGAGAAAAATGCGGCTCCAGCTACTTGCGCACAACGATGTATATGATCGTTATCATGCTTGTGTACCGAATCTCTATTTAATAGACCACGTCCAGCAATAATTCCACGTTGCTCTAAGACAAGGTTTTACAAAATGACTTCAACGGACCGATTAGTAATCTAAACTGCTTGGTGCCCAGTTAGATCATTTCAGCTCCAGTGTTGTGAATTTTATCGTCTCTAGCACGTGTGCAGTGAAACCCCTGGTGACCAATGAAATCAGCTTCTGTCATCGTGACGTGCTAACGTTACTGTAACTAAACTGAGAAAGACTTAGCCGATATTACTAAGAAATCTAGTGTTAGGCTGAGTAATTCACAAGTGCGTTTTGAATTTGTCATCGTTTCCTCTATACATACTAACACACTTTTTAATCTTCGGAACACAACTAAATGTCACAGTAAATCATCAGAAAGTCTCGGACGCTTGAATCTTGAACAGGGAAACTAAGCCAAAAATCTCCGTGTTTTTTCTCAGTAAATGTTCTCCTATAGGCACAATCAAGTGTGGGTGAGTGAAATGTGTTTGAGCCATAGTAACACAAAGTTTACCTGTGGCGATATGGAATTCAACCGGCGTCCCAAAACGAAAAGTTATTGTGCCTTCACAGAAGGGTGTGCATAAATACCATGTAAATGAAGTTGTTTCTGGAAATGCCTCACCCTGAATGTGTTACCTGCACATATCGGATGGATTGAGTTTTCAGCTTTAGTGTTGTACTGGGAGATGAAGCAGAAAAAGACTGTCGCACGGGTATTAGCTTTATACGACCAAAACTATTTCAAGTGCTGCTCAATTCAAGCTGACTGAACCGAATATAAAATCAGTGACATAACTGTCATAACATACTTCGCTGCCTATCCAGAAACGTCTCCAATCGAGTGATAAGTTCCTCCTGCTGTCTAACCGTTCTTTCCAATCCTGGCACCTTCGAGGATTTGTCGCGCAACCGTTGGAGTTCCTCATTCTGAGCTTTGACAGCCGCCCGAAGCTTGAATGGGTCACGAGTGGAAATGCAAGTTCCGTGTGATCATTCGGACACACCTAGTATGATGAGAGTGATGAAATCGTATTCCTATTCGGATTGAAAAAAACTAAGCTCTATCGCGAGACACGGATAGAGTTATCAGAACAGACAAACTAAGTATCCTTATTGTCGACAATTCTGGTTGTTGGTAACTGTTTCTGTTTAGCTTGAGATGATTTCAGCTGTTTCTTTCAATACTTGACACACGATGAATTATTTTACAACTTCGGTTACAGGACAGGTAGAATACTGCTCCTAAACATAGCAAGCGAGCAAAATTGTGATTTGCGTAACCCATTCTCAACCGGATCTTTGCCCGGCATTCTAATATTTTCCTTCCATGATGCAACCAGTCAGCAAGTCACAATAATATTACTGAAGGCCATAAATTCTATAACTTCGTTATCGTTGTGTGTTCTTACACATACCTTGTATGATGTCTTGAGAAATGACGAACAACAACAAAAAAGCCGCAAATGTAAATATAATGATTCATATTCGTGACCCCCTGGTTAATCTGTTAACTTTAAATGCACACTACCGGCGCAAGCAATATTAGCAGAAAGCAGTTTACTGCGAAGACGTGGGAAACTATAAGCAATTTGTTAAACTCATTAGATAGAGTGGATATCGAAAAGACCATGTAACGTGAAAGCACTGCGAATGGACGGTGCCGTGTTTAATGCGCGTGTAGTAACCGCTACATAAACATATTCGTCGTTATCCCATTAAGCCGTGTAAAAGTTGATGTCGACTCAAAGACCATTGGATACTTTTATTGGGGAGTACGTAAATGTGGTTTGTCGGGGTTGACGTCAATGTATTTTTTTTCACCAACACATACGACACAATCAACCAGCCGCATTCTGTTCATACTTCTACAAGCTGATCTACACATACCAATTCGCTAACTCAACAACCAGTTCATTTGTAAGTAATCACGTTGTGATAACAGATACAAAAGTTTCTAATCATCCGATGTAACTTAACAGATTACCCTAATGCCATGGATAGTTATTTCACTGGTATACGTGACCAATTCGCTTCTGATTCAATACAAATGTATGCCAAAGGACGAAAAGTAATCGGCTAAAGCACATACTGACAAGGTCAGATATAATTGTTTTCTTCTCAATGGCGAATCGCATTGTACAATTTGTCAGCATTTGAAGTACTGCATTGTATACAACCAGGCTTCGGTTAACCGGCTGTTCTAAGTGGTTAAACTCGACATCACACGCACATCAATACTGTACATTTTGTGGTACCTGCCTTAACCTACGGTCATCTGCTCTAACTAACTATCACTTACAGTCCCCAGCTCCTTGACTGTTTTTTTAAATGTATCTAACTGTATGCATATACTAACGACTCGCCTACTGCATCTACACAACAGGTACCACGCGTTCTGTATTATAAACATAATCAGACATGATGGTGAACTATGCTACAGTTCCCAACTTTCAAATATTTACACCATTCCAACAAGTTGCGCAGTTTATGTGTATGGAAGTGTCGGTTCCTCCGGTCTGTACGGTAAGACAACCTGAAAATTTGAAGTTGGATGCAACTTTATGCACTTTTCGGGTAAATGCTTGGAATGCTCTGTAGCGTTCTACTTACACGGAAGCATGTGATTCACGTTACAGTGAGAACAGTTACTAGTCACCACCCCGGCTGAAATCATAACTCCAGCCTCTTCAAATTGCCAATGTTAACATCCCACACAGAAGACAAACAAATGAACTGAAATCCGGTGATTGGGATAGTCAACAAAGTGGTATAATTATTGTTTTCCAAATTGCTTCTGTAAATGGCTCGCATATTAAGTGCACAATCTCATTACGTTGGCACAACATGTGGGGACACGGGAAACATATTTTATTAACAACCTGAGACGGACTGACCAAGTGATATACAACAAGTTTTGTTGGATTTGGTTTCAGTTACATCAGAAAATCAAGAACACAATGAGAAACAAATGTCAGCACCACACGCTCATCGTTGTTATCATCAGTTTTGTGCGGTCTTAATCGGACTTCATTCGGAATCACTTTTGCAGACATTTTGTGGATGAAATCCGGAATTACACCCTTTTTATTCGTGCATTTTGCTCCATACATGACCAACTGTTAATTCACTAGGTTTCCCACAGCTTTAGTATCATGTGCCAAACCTGATACTTACGGTCACAACCATTGTACAATTACGGAAACCTCTGTGTTAATTGTCCTGACGTCTTCTGTGAAGTATTCAGAGGCCATTAAAATTAGCTTACTGACGCGTCAGTTGTTCCGCTATCGCCCTTCTTCGCTAACACTCGAATACCTCGAAAAAACGAGTCTAACTACTTGAATTTATAACGTGCATTCTTTACTTATCTTAGGGAACGATCCACCCAACCAATGGGGGCAAAACGACTTATTGTAGACGTTCTAAATAAAAAGCGACTCCTTAATTCAGGTGAAAAGAAAATACTCCGCATGGACTAGACGATAGATGGGAGAGATGGAGAGATAGTTCTTAAACTGAGGATGAGACTTCCATTCAAAATTGATATACACCCTCAAAGATTGCTTCCTATAAACTGGGTGTGAAAATGTACGGCAATCGCCATACTATGTTACTTTCTTGTCTAATGTGAAGAAAACGGAAGCACTTCGTTAAAAACTTCAGTGATCGTTAAAATACTCGACGATGTCGATTCTCAGACAGGCACTGCTAGACCGCTTTCATTCTTTCCCGGATTCATCAAGTGCAGGTAGCCTGTATGTGGACTAAACCTGTGGTCATTCTCGTTATCAGACAGAGGTTTTATCTGTTCAACCACCATCCTCCCCTCTTTGCTCATACACAATGAAATCTGATAGTCATTGCTTTGAATTTTCGTAGCTGTCATAAGTGCAAGATGAAAAGGTGAGGTGAACAATATTCACCCATGATAAAGGTGTGTAATCGAGTTGTACGTCAATTATTAAACATGTTTATTCGATGAAAATGAACAAAGAATTGACAGCAAAGTTTTTGGGTTCATGGAAATTTTGCTCTGCCTCTAATAAGATCCACTGCACACGGACTGAGCATAACGAGTTTCAGATAACCGCAAAACAGAACAAGGATGTCACGGTTAAACTAAGTTTCCGCGCACTAATTTGTGGACAGGATAGAGTGGTATCGTCGAATTACACGGTCTCCGAGCACTACAGGAAATGTTTCTGACGGTATTAATAGGATATTTAAATTAGCCGTCTTTTCAGTCGCACGTCAAGCCACCAGAAGACACTTTGCATTCAGATTACATTCGATTGCTGAGTTTTGTGTGATGTGGCTTTTATGCGTTCCTGCGTTGGATTCAATTTAGTGGACACTGTAACATCCTGGAACAAGCTGGCACTCATTTCTGTCTCCACGGAATGCTAAATTCCTCAAATGGCATTCACAGAGTCCGGTTGACTTGGTGAACTGCATATTTACCGACTATTCCGAGTGCAAAAGAATTCTACGTGGTACTGCTTTAACTGTAGTGCTTATACCATCGTTTTGTAGTGATGTGGAAATCTAAGTGGTTACATCGTGTGTACTCAGTACATTCAAAGATAAAACCACATTGTCATTGGTGTTAATCATATAATACCAGTCTTTTTCCACCATTTTTCAGTTCGCGGAATGAAATGGATGTTTTCAAAATTACATTTGTCGGTAGATTAACACCGGAAGCCTCTCAAGATCAAATGAAAGGTTCACAAATGTGGAGATATTTCGGAACGTAAGAAACAATACGTGAGATTGAATATAAGCAGTAAGCTAGATACACGAGTAACATGAGGCAAGTGACAACACAAAATAATTTGAAATGCGCGTCTAAAGAAGTGACTTACTAGGGTCCCCGGTAAAAAAAAGATTGGCAAGTTATAACCAAATTTCATTTCACTCAGTTCTGTGAACAAAATGAATACATACACCACAAGATATATCAATACTGCTCTCAATGACAGTAGGTACTGAAGCGCACTTCGGCGATTCAGAAAATACTTCCTCAGATAGTGGATACCGTAGACAACGTGAGCAATCGGCGGAAACAGAAGCAAAAATCCGATGCATTCGAGTTGAAAATCACTTACCAATACATGATAGTGTCAGTCTTGACAAACCAACCAGTGTGGTGTTACAACGGCTGGCAACTTGGCCACCGATGGTATGATAATGATTCGAATGGGATAAACAATACTGAGTGCTGTCTGGAAACAGTGGTCTAGACAGTCTGAACTACCTCACCTATTTCGGTCATTCACTTCTTCCACGCCCTGGGGTTTGACGTTTTTTAAAGTTTAAGAGGCTGCCTAATGAACAGCTTTCTGGGTTTAACTAACCAATACGCATTGTACGGCTTAGTCACATTGCAATCAACACTAACTCCGTTTGATTGTATTGTTCGCATTTAGAAAATGCTTTTCTAAAAGTTGACCTAAACCCGATATTAGGTTTTCTCTTACAACTTCCTGTTAGTTCATCGTACACTGTGTCACTCACATCGGAAATTGGTTTGAAGCTTATGTATGACATTTTGGTGACGTCTGATGTGAGGTTAATACGACAGAAAACAAACGGGACTTCAAACGCCGGTCGTGACAACAGTATCAAATACTGAAGAACACTGATAAGAGCACTACTAGAGTTTAGTACTCTGTCTCCAAAGATAGCGGGTCAGGAAGCCATTCTGAATAAAAAGACTGTGGCCAGGTTTAAATAAAGTTCAACTCATAATAATTAAACTAATTAAAGTGGACGTGCATATTATGCATGGGAGTTGGATGAAACCAGGTTGTAACTATAGGAAAGATAATTGTACCAACCAGCTTTACCTTTATCAGTTTCTCTTCATTTCTCTTCTGAAAGATCATTTGTTCTTGCAGAATTGTGACGCGTTGTTTATAGAAGGTAAGTTCGCTGGCAGCACGGAGCAGCTTCTTTTTCATAATGACTTGAAAGGAGAAGAAAAGTTTGAGACTTCTTAGAGAGTGGATGATAGAATAGTAACATTAGAAACCATCACTGAATTTCATACGTGGGTAAATTCACACTCACGATCAATGAAATGTTTGTTTGAAAACTTAGAAAACTTTAGGTATGAAATCATCGCAACTAAAAAGCAGTTCGTACGCACATGTTAACGTATCTTTAAACACCTAATCGTCTGCTCACGTCTGTTAGTGGCGTCTAACTTTCTAATATCCGTTGCAGCCCCTAACAAGCAGATTAATAAATCTACTTGTTATGGGCTGCAACGGTCATAAACTCAACAAACTTGCGGAATCAGGACTCAAGGTCTGTTTCAACCTACTGAGAACGAGACCAAAAACAAATGTGACACATTAACTAGAGACGTGACCAGTCTGGCAAGCAACTCATCGGTAGGCAGAACATGGATCCAATGTGGCTTGTGTGCCAACGAAATGTCCACGGGATGCTGAAGGACGAGCTTAAGGGGATAGTTGGTCGAAAGTACACCAAACACACGACCACATTGTTCTCTTCCAGTCATGAGATGACATGGTTCGCCTTTAAGTTCACCGGGTAGCACCGACCGAGCTTTAATTGCATTCGACAGTTTTGTGTCGACAATCACAGCTCTTTTCACTGGCCACACATTTAGCCCTCACTCATTTAATCCAAACTCCCCGGTTCAGGTATCTCAATGACAACGTCAAAAGTATCGTCAGAATATCGCACTGCTAACCCATGATCTGAGTAGTAAATACACCCCTTAAGAAGGCTACACATTTCTTCAGCCTTATCTCCGGCAAATTTAGTCTATGTCCCTATCTGTTGGCTACCAAGATATTCGGCCTCCTTTTAAACTTAACGGGAACCTCAGTATTTCACTAATGAGTAGCTCGTTAGTTTTTTTGATGCGTTTAACTGATTAGTGTTTGCTATTCACAGCCTATGAAACGCCCCAATTTGGTAGCACATACTTTGAGACCCGGGGCTTCTACCTATTCATTCGTGACTCAGCACTATGTACATTTCACCTCCCGAAATTGAGAAAGCCGTGCTCATTATTTTATCAATTTTTCATCCAGCCGTCGCAAGGTTGTGAAATTCGTGAGGTTGGTTCCATTGGCGGTTTCTTCTCAACAGCTTGCGAAGCTGGAAAGACAACGACGTCTAGATGCATCAACTGAGTATGTGGAAACGGGCACTTTTCTGTATTCGCTGGGATGAAAGCCTGATACCATGACAAGCACAGAAAATCTGCTGCTGAGCAGTTTTCCTGATTGTTACTCAACAATTTTTTTGATGAGTCTGTTATTTTGTAATATCCGGTTATACCTATACAAACTTCACAATTTGGAATGGTGGCGATTTTAAGCTCAATGTAATTTGTTGGAGATTCCTCATTTTCCAAAGATGCATTATGCGCAGCAAGAATGACCTATAATAAATGGGGATGTCCTATTATAATTTCTGCATCGTACGCTTTAGACGAGTTTATGCTGCCCACCTCAGCAAGGTTAATATTTTTACTGGGTTTCTTTCAACGGTGAGCTTGTTTTGTCAACGTTGCATCAACCACACTGAGTTATAATACCGTACACTGATATTGTTTACGATCTTCACTCTAGTGGTTAACAGCATCAGTCCATATGTCTTTGACGGTTCCCTTTTACTGATACTTCTGAGTGAACCAGATTTTTCTTACTAGGAGCAATGAATAAAATACTTATGTGTTACTTATCTTAATGATGATGAGCATGACCTTCAGTTTCAAATGGATTATTCAAAAATGTTACATTCATCACTGGTGGTACAACAGAATTTTGAATTTACAAATTATTAATCCAAGCTCCACGCAACTTTCCTAGTCTAATCTTACTGAGTAGGTTGAGCGCTTCACGTCGGTTGACAGGCACATCCCTGAGAGCGTGCTCCCAGCCCGGTCCAAGTGAGTCCAGTTGAAGCCAGTCCCAATTGTTTAATTCGTACGGCGAACCAGGTGGGCCGACAAAATCCTGATTCTGACCGTAGCCGCATGTGTTTCCTGTATTCAACAGGCGAGCGTCATTTTCACTTAGATCGAACGGTTTTGCGTTCACTATTCGCGGTCGCTGCAATCGAGAAACAACTTGGTACGGTTTACACCAGTAAATCACCACGGTATTTATAACTTTAAATTTAATCTGTGAACAATAATTGATTGCTTTATTGATGGTTCAAAAGGTACACTTCATTTCAACAAAAGTGAAGCCTTTCATTGAAAAAGCTTCATGTCAATTTCCCGTGTTATTCTATCGCTGACGGTTTCATTATGGAATTTACTGATGCGAAGTATAAGTTCCACGTGACCATAAAATTGTTTCCATAACCTACTCTTACTATTTAATGAAATGATTCGAGCCATCGCTTCCAATGAATACTTGTTTGACCGTGCGCTCAAATCATTTTTCTCGAAATGTACGCGTCTACCTCCAGGTTGAAGTCATGCGAATGCTCGCTATACTGTTTTGTACTTGGTGTGCACACAAAGGTTGACTAAAAAAGCTTGTCCGAAATACCAGTTCACTGTAGACAGTGGAGTGTCAGCTTTCATACTACCTCTGGTTCTTTCGCCTCATCTTGTCTCGATAGGTTCCAGCACTTTCGCTACACTTTTCATTCTCATGACATTGGTGCTGTCACTGACTACCCACTCCACAAGATACCATCTGACCAGGCTGTTCCGAATGAGTGACTAAATTAATTAATTGACTAATCAGTGACCTTCGTCGATAAAGAATTTATTTCCAACATAAATGCTGTCAGAATGTCTACGTAATAGTCGTGTCATAGTCGCAAGAAAGGATACATTGAACTGATTATAAGCTACACAGGTTGGAGAAGTCATTTAGAAATTTGGTCATTATTATAAAAGAGGTAATACCAGACTATTTAATAAAATATTGTGAAACCTCGAAAAAGAGTGATGCTTAAAACTGCACGGCTTTCTTAAATGACCGATAGTCAAACGGTTAGTTACTGTTGTCATGGTGACAATATGCACCCAGCCCATTTAACTCTTATTGAGTCCTGCAACAACTGATTGGGAAATCTTTCAGGAGGAGTCTATACACTAAACAATTTAGTGGGTTGTTGTAATATGACAAAATAGGATGTGTAAGCGACCAACACTAAGCATTAGAGTTCCGGACTCTTAGTTCTGTCTAGCTGAACATCTCGTACGCTGTATATAACGTAGTGGCATGTGGTTATTTTCGTTGGCTTGAATCCAGCCGAAGCAAAATGCACGTTACTAGCACCATCGAGGTATTGATAGATGATGCTGTTGTGCTTTATGTGTAACGTAAACTGGTTGGCCCATAAAATTAAATTGAAACCAAACCACAAGAGTCGCACATACGTGTTTAAAAGCTGGACATACAGTAGCTTTTGTTAGACCACCCAAAGACTTGTGGGTAACGATTACCCTGGTTAATGGAACTTACAGCATGTAAACTTCTCTCAACCATACAATCGTGTTTTCCGTTTCTCAAATCAGTCACAGTTGCCTAATTTCTACCATCCTATAAGAAAATAAGTCACAAAATTAGCTATCCAAATTGAAGGAGTAACTATCGATTGGAATTCATATGCCAGAGTGATGCTCTAACTGAATAGTCAGTTAATGAGTCTTTTTGATTGTATCGAAATAGTATGACATGTTGATTCGACCAGACTAGTTTTTCCACTAATGACATATTGATCACCTTGACTATTCAACCTTTTTGGAGACCATGGTTAGAGTTCAGATCAGACATTGATGTGGGGTGATAGCGAGCGTTTGTGACGATTGATGTTATGCCTAGGGCTTCTTTGGTAAGCGGTCCAAGCGGTCAGCTAATTAGAACGTGCAACGTGAGCAACTTTTGTGAGAATGAGAACAAAGAGCACCGGTATGGTTGTGACTGCACGGCAGCAACACGCAAACAAAGCGCGTAATACCACTGGAAATCAGCTTGAATTGTCTGATATGAAGTTGACCAAGTATGCACATTTTCTGACTCAGTTAATGCCTCAAGAATGCATCGACGTGGAAACGTAGGTTTACCTGATTGTGGGGAAATAGCCAGAAAAGCGATGGACGATAATAGGAAATTTGACCACTCCTAATTAAGCCCGTTTCGCGGTTTTCCATCCAATCATAAGCAGTATGATCGTTTTCTCAATACCACATCTGGACAATTGGTAGGTTGAATTAAAGAGGTTAGGCTCCAGGTTTCGCTGTTTAAAACATGGGGCGCGGAATTTGCATATGAAACCATACTTTGAGAAATTGTTTTACTGGTTGTCTTATCTTAATCTGTCATCACTGGTGATGACTAGTGATTGAATCCAACACCTAACAGCTGCTGTTATCAGTTTGAATAATGTCGTCTTGATGTACTGGCTAACGAAATAGTGTTTACCAAGAGCGAGTAGTTTCAAGAAAAGTGACAAGATATTTCAGTTACGTTCAGTAGATGTGTTGGAGTTGCTCCACTTGATACAATGGATTATGTGAGCAATTTGAAGACTATAGTAGATAACAAACCCGTTTCAATAAGACGGAAACGGTAATGTTGAAACACGTTAGGTGATGAAGATATAATCTGATTGCCGCATTCTATGAAACAAAACGTGACACTTGATTCCTTAGCTTTCACATTGATAAACCTGTTTCTAATACCCTTTGGCAAAGTGGTTATGAGATTAACTTGAAGTGACCAGGCAAACGTTGTCAAAACAAATCCTGCTGAGATTCTTTGAACCTGTTACTGTAATCTATGGAGTTCACTCAACTTCAAAGAAGGTGCTCACTTTCGACCTGTTGTCTCTGTTGAAAAGGTTTCGTTAAAAGAAGTCGTGTACTAATTTTGTGGTTGTATTGTTCTCAAAAATTGAGATGTCCACAAGCCCTCAACCGTTTTAAACTGGCTGCTGTTTTTTACTCGCAACGTACTGTTTAGGCCCGCTGTGAACATATAACAGAAGGCGATAGGCTTTCCCCTGGAACCGTTGTTTCTGTAAATCTCATTGGCGAAGCTTAAAATGACCAGTTGAACGCAGCTCTTTATTAGCAATATGTGGACAATATCTTATGCATAGTTGGCGAAAGTGGTAATCCGTCGGAGGTCTTAGTTATTTTCGACCCTTACCTTAGTAACTTAAAGTGTACACTAAATTTTGAGCTTCATAACTCGTTTTCAATGACATGCTGAAGAAGCTGGTCGAAGTAAAATTCATAGAAAGATCCGTGGAATAAACAGCATGTCATTTTCAGCCGCTTCTTCTGATTGATAGAAAAGCAGTCTCACAGACTGCTAGAGAAAAAGAATCATGACAATGCACATATAGAATAGGATTTCTGATGGATGGTTATTTCCGTATAGAAAGCCATCAACGTTGACGAAGACTGACAGCATTCGAAGACTTACTACAACTGTCAACCGGTATTTCCATGTAACCGCATTACTGGTCTGTTTAGACTCACCGCAGCGCTGTCCCTAAGGTTTTTAGGTAAGCTGCCTGCTTAAGCTGCCTGTTTTGTGTATACGCATTTGCTTGCTTTTGTGGAAATTGTAACACAGACAGCAAAACCAGATGTTTACCCACGCATGTCCACGAACATCGTTCAGCTGGAATAATCGATGGGGCTACGAAGACAATCACGAGCTTGATTATGGCACATCCTATTGTTTCTAATCGTACCGTCATCCCGACCACTTCTATCCATTCGATATATTGAGTCGAGGATAGTGGGTCAGACGCCAACTTCCTCCCAAAAAAGCTTCTATCTGGTTTTGTGACTGTCACTGCCAACCAAACACGCCGCGGTGGATCAAGTTGCCAGGGCTACATTTGTGCAACATTTGTGTACAGCGTATCATTAAAAGGTAGCCAATCAGAAGTCCTTTCATCGCAAACAACTGTGCACATTCGCCCGTCTGCCACACTGACCAGTCGACAGTACGAGGCGGAGGGGTAGCAACTCAATAGGTGTGATGTGAAACTAGACCAACTTGGAACCACGAGTCAGTAGCATGCAAGTAAATCGAAGCAAATCTCGTGTTATGGTCAGCATCATCATCATCATAGACAGCAAAACATCAGTGGTTCACAC
>QNGE01008156.1:0-18541 GCA_008508345.1 Paragonimus westermani
GTGTGAACCACTGATGTTTTGCTGTCTATGATGATGATGATGCTGACCATAACACGAGATTTGCTTCGATTTACTTGCATGCTACTGACTCGTGGTTCCAAGTTGGTCTAGTTTCACATCACACCTATTGAGTTGCTACCCCTCCGCCTCGTACTGTCGACTGGTCAGTGTGGCAGACGGGCGAATGTGCACAGTTGTTTGCGATGAAAGGACTTCTGATTGGCTACCTTTTAATGATACGCTGTACACAAATGTTGCACAAATGTAGCCCTGGCAACTTGATCCACCGCGGCGTGTTTGGTTGGCAGTGACAGTCACAAAACCAGATAGAAGCTTTTTTGGGAGGAAGTTGGCGTCTGACCCACTATCCTCGACTCAATATATCGAATGGATAGAAGTGGTCGGGATGACGGTACGATTAGAAACAATAGGATGTGCCATAATCAAGCTCGTGATTGTCTTCGTAGCCCCATCGATTATTCCAGCTGAACGATGTTCGTGGACATGCGTGGGTAAACATCTGGTTTTGCTGTCTGTGTTACAATTTCCACAAAAGCAAGCAAATGCGTATACACAAAACAGGCAGCTTAAGCAGGCAGCTTACCTAAAAACCTTAGGGACAGCGCTGCGGTGAGTCTAAACAGACCAGTAATGCGGTTACATGGAAATACCGGTTGACAGTTGTAGTAAGTCTTCGAATGCTGTCAGTCTTCGTCAACGTTGATGGCTTTCTATACGGAAATAACCATCCATCAGAAATCCTATTCTATATGTGCATTGTCATGATTCTTTTTCTCTAGCAGTCTGTGAGACTGCTTTTCTATCAATCAGAAGAAGCGGCTGAAAATGACATGCTGTTTATTCCACGGATCTTTCTATGAATTTTACTTCGACCAGCTTCTTCAGCATGTCATTGAAAACGAGTTATGAAGCTCAAAATTTAGTGTACACTTTAAGTTACTAAGGTAAGGGTCGAAAATAACTAAGACCTCCGACGGATTACCACTTTCGCCAACTATGCATAAGATATTGTCCACATATTGCTAATAAAGAGCTGCGTTCAACTGGTCATTTTAAGCTTCGCCAATGAGATTTACAGAAACAACGGTTCCAGGGGAAAGCCTATCGCCTTCTGTTATATGTTCACAGCGGGCCTAAACAGTACGTTGCGAGTAAAAAACAGCAGCCAGTTTAAAACGGTTGAGGGCTTGTGGACATCTCAATTTTTGAGAACAATACAACCACAAAATTAGTACACGACTTCTTTTAACGAAACCTTTTCAACAGAGACAACAGGTCGAAAGTGAGCACCTTCTTTGAAGTTGAGTGAACTCCATAGATTACAGTAACAGGTTCAAAGAATCTCAGCAGGATTTGTTTTGACAACGTTTGCCTGGTCACTTCAAGTTAATCTCATAACCACTTTGCCAAAGGGTATTAGAAACAGGTTTATCAATGTGAAAGCTAAGGAATCAAGTGTCACGTTTTGTTTCATAGAATGCGGCAATCAGATTATATCTTCATCACCTAACGTGTTTCAACATTACCGTTTCCGTCTTATTGAAACGGGTTTGTTATCTACTATAGTCTTCAAATTGCTCACATAATCCATTGTATCAAGTGGAGCAACTCCAACACATCTACTGAACGTAACTGAAATATCTTGTCACTTTTCTTGAAACTACTCGCTCTTGGTAAACACTATTTCGTTAGCCAGTACATCAAGACGACATTATTCAAACTGATAACAGCAGCTGTTAGGTGTTGGATTCAATCACTAGTCATCACCAGTGATGACAGATTAAGATAAGACAACCAGTAAAACAATTTCTCAAAGTATGGTTTCATATGCAAATTCCGCGCCCCATGTTTTAAACAGCGAAACCTGGAGCCTAACCTCTTTAATTCAACCTACCAATTGTCCAGATGTGGTATTGAGAAAACGATCATACTGCTTATGATTGGATGGAAAACCGCGAAACGGGCTTAATTAGGAGTGGTCAAATTTCCTATTATCGTCCATCGCTTTTCTGGCTATTTCCCCACAATCAGGTAAACCTACGTTTCCACGTCGATGCATTCTTGAGGCATTAACTGAGTCAGAAAATGTGCATACTTGGTCAACTTCATATCAGACAATTCAAGCTGATTTCCAGTGGTATTACGCGCTTTGTTTGCGTGTTGCTGCCGTGCAGTCACAACCATACCGGTGCTCTTTGTTCTCATTCTCACAAAAGTTGCTCACGTTGCACGTTCTAATTAGCTGACCGCTTGGACCGCTTACCAAAGAAGCCCTAGGCATAACATCAATCGTCACAAACGCTCGCTATCACCCCACATCAATGTCTGATCTGAACTCTAACCATGGTCTCCAAAAAGGTTGAATAGTCAAGGTGATCAATATGTCATTAGTGGAAAAACTAGTCTGGTCGAATCAACATGTCATACTATTTCGATACAATCAAAAAGACTCATTAACTGACTATTCAGTTAGAGCATCACTCTGGCATATGAATTCCAATCGATAGTTACTCCTTCAATTTGGATAGCTAATTTTGTGACTTATTTTCTTATAGGATGGTAGAAATTAGGCAACTGTGACTGATTTGAGAAACGGAAAACACGATTGTATGGTTGAGAGAAGTTTACATGCTGTAAGTTCCATTAACCAGGGTAATCGTTACCCACAAGTCTTTGGGTGGTCTAACAAAAGCTACTGTATGTCCAGCTTTTAAACACGTATGTGCGACTCTTGTGGTTTGGTTTCAATTTAATTTTATGGGCCAACCAGTTTACGTTACACATAAAGCACAACAGCATCATCTATCAATACCTCGATGGTGCTAGTAACGTGCATTTTGCTTCGGCTGGATTCAAGCCAACGAAAATAACCACATGCCACTACGTTATATACAGCGTACGAGATGTTCAGCTAGACAGAACTAAGAGTCCGGAACTCTAATGCTTAGTGTTGGTCGCTTACACATCCTATTTTGTCATATTACAACAACCCACTAAATTGTTTAGTGTATAGACTCCTCCTGAAAGATTTCCCAATCAGTTGTTGCAGGACTCAATAAGAGTTAAATGGGCTGGGTGCATATTGTCACCATGACAACAGTAACTAACCGTTTGACTATCGGTCATTTAAGAAAGCCGTGCAGTTTTAAGCATCACTCTTTTTCGAGGTTTCACAATATTTTATTAAATAGTCTGGTATTACCTCTTTTATAATAATGACCAAATTTCTAAATGACTTCTCCAACCTGTGTAGCTTATAATCAGTTCAATGTATCCTTTCTTGCGACTATGACACGACTATTACGTAGACATTCTGACAGCATTTATGTTGGAAATAAATTCTTTATCGACGAAGGTCACTGATTAGTCAATTAATTAATTTAGTCACTCATTCGGAACAGCCTGGTCAGATGGTATCTTGTGGAGTGGGTAGTCAGTGACAGCACCAATGTCATGAGAATGAAAAGTGTAGCGAAAGTGCTGGAACCTATCGAGACAAGATGAGGCGAAAGAACCAGAGGTAGTATGAAAGCTGACACTCCACTGTCTACAGTGAACTGGTATTTCGGACAAGCTTTTTTAGTCAACCTTTGTGTGCACACCAAGTACAAAACAGTATAGCGAGCATTCGCATGACTTCAACCTGGAGGTAGACGCGTACATTTCGAGAAAAATGATTTGAGCGCACGGTCAAACAAGTATTCATTGGAAGCGATGGCTCGAATCATTTCATTAAATAGTAAGAGTAGGTTATGGAAACAATTTTATGGTCACGTGGAACTTATACTTCGCATCAGTAAATTCCATAATGAAACCGTCAGCGATAGAATAACACGGGAAATTGACATGAAGCTTTTTCAATGAAAGGCTTCACTTTTGTTGAAATGAAGTGTACCTTTTGAACCATCAATAAAGCAATCAATTATTGTTCACAGATTAAATTTAAAGTTATAAATACCGTGGTGATTTACTGGTGTAAACCGTACCAAGTTGTTTCTCGATTGCAGCGACCGCGAATAGTGAACGCAAAACCGTTCGATCTAAGTGAAAATGACGCTCGCCTGTTGAATACAGGAAACACATGCGGCTACGGTCAGAATCAGGATTTTGTCGGCCCACCTGGTTCGCCGTACGAATTAAACAATTGGGACTGGCTTCAACTGGACTCACTTGGACCGGGCTGGGAGCACGCTCTCAGGGATGTGCCTGTCAACCGACGTGAAGCGCTCAACCTACTCAGTAAGATTAGACTAGGAAAGTTGCGTGGAGCTTGGATTAATAATTTGTAAATTCAAAATTCTGTTGTACCACCAGTGATGAATGTAACATTTTTGAATAATCCATTTGAAACTGAAGGTCATGCTCATCATCATTAAGATAAGTAACACATAAGTATTTTATTCATTGCTCCTAGTAAGAAAAATCTGGTTCACTCAGAAGTATCAGTAAAAGGGAACCGTCAAAGACATATGGACTGATGCTGTTAACCACTAGAGTGAAGATCGTAAACAATATCAGTGTACGGTATTATAACTCAGTGTGGTTGATGCAACGTTGACAAAACAAGCTCACCGTTGAAAGAAACCCAGTAAAAATATTAACCTTGCTGAGGTGGGCAGCATAAACTCGTCTAAAGCGTACGATGCAGAAATTATAATAGGACATCCCCATTTATTATAGGTCATTCTTGCTGCGCATAATGCATCTTTGGAAAATGAGGAATCTCCAACAAATTACATTGAGCTTAAAATCGCCACCATTCCAAATTGTGAAGTTTGTATAGGTATAACCGGATATTACAAAATAACAGACTCATCAAAAAAATTGTTGAGTAACAATCAGGAAAACTGCTCAGCAGCAGATTTTCTGTGCTTGTCATGGTATCAGGCTTTCATCCCAGCGAATACAGAAAAGTGCCCGTTTCCACATACTCAGTTGATGCATCTAGACGTCGTTGTCTTTCCAGCTTCGCAAGCTGTTGAGAAGAAACCGCCAATGGAACCAACCTCACGAATTTCACAACCTTGCGACGGCTGGATGAAAAATTGATAAAATAATGAGCACGGCTTTCTCAATTTCGGGAGGTGAAATGTACATAGTGCTGAGTCACGAATGAATAGGTAGAAGCCCCGGGTCTCAAAGTATGTGCTACCAAATTGGGGCGTTTCATAGGCTGTGAATAGCAAACACTAATCAGTTAAACGCATCAAAAAAACTAACGAGCTACTCATTAGTGAAATACTGAGGTTCCCGTTAAGTTTAAAAGGAGGCCGAATATCTTGGTAGCCAACAGATAGGGACATAGACTAAATTTGCCGGAGATAAGGCTGAAGAAATGTGTAGCCTTCTTAAGGGGTGTATTTACTACTCAGATCATGGGTTAGCAGTGCGATATTCTGACGATACTTTTGACGTTGTCATTGAGATACCTGAACCGGGGAGTTTGGATTAAATGAGTGAGGGCTAAATGTGTGGCCAGTGAAAAGAGCTGTGATTGTCGACACAAAACTGTCGAATGCAATTAAAGCTCGGTCGGTGCTACCCGGTGAACTTAAAGGCGAACCATGTCATCTCATGACTGGAAGAGAACAATGTGGTCGTGTGTTTGGTGTACTTTCGACCAACTATCCCCTTAAGCTCGTCCTTCAGCATCCCGTGGACATTTCGTTGGCACACAAGCCACATTGGATCCATGTTCTGCCTACCGATGAGTTGCTTGCCAGACTGGTCACGTCTCTAGTTAATGTGTCACATTTGTTTTTGGTCTCGTTCTCAGTAGGTTGAAACAGACCTTGAGTCCTGATTCCGCAAGTTTGTTGAGTTTATGACCGTTGCAGCCCATAACAAGTAGATTTATTAATCTGCTTGTTAGGGGCTGCAACGGATATTAGAAAGTTAGACGCCACTAACAGACGTGAGCAGACGATTAGGTGTTTAAAGATACGTTAACATGTGCGTACGAACTGCTTTTTAGTTGCGATGATTTCATACCTAAAGTTTTCTAAGTTTTCAAACAAACATTTCATTGATCGTGAGTGTGAATTTACCCACGTATGAAATTCAGTGATGGTTTCTAATGTTACTATTCTATCATCCACTCTCTAAGAAGTCTCAAACTTTTCTTCTCCTTTCAAGTCATTATGAAAAAGAAGCTGCTCCGTGCTGCCAGCGAACTTACCTTCTATAAACAACGCGTCACAATTCTGCAAGAACAAATGATCTTTCAGAAGAGAAATGAAGAGAAACTGATAAAGGTAAAGCTGGTTGGTACAATTATCTTTCCTATAGTTACAACCTGGTTTCATCCAACTCCCATGCATAATATGCACGTCCACTTTAATTAGTTTAATTATTATGAGTTGAACTTTATTTAAACCTGGCCACAGTCTTTTTATTCAGAATGGCTTCCTGACCCGCTATCTTTGGAGACAGAGTACTAAACTCTAGTAGTGCTCTTATCAGTGTTCTTCAGTATTTGATACTGTTGTCACGACCGGCGTTTGAAGTCCCGTTTGTTTTCTGTCGTATTAACCTCACATCAGACGTCACCAAAATGTCATACATAAGCTTCAAACCAATTTCCGATGTGAGTGACACAGTGTACGATGAACTAACAGGAAGTTGTAAGAGAAAACCTAATATCGGGTTTAGGTCAACTTTTAGAAAAGCATTTTCTAAATGCGAACAATACAATCAAACGGAGTTAGTGTTGATTGCAATGTGACTAAGCCGTACAATGCGTATTGGTTAGTTAAACCCAGAAAGCTGTTCATTAGGCAGCCTCTTAAACTTTAAAAAACGTCAAACCCCAGGGCGTGGAAGAAGTGAATGACCGAAATAGGTGAGGTAGTTCAGACTGTCTAGACCACTGTTTCCAGACAGCACTCAGTATTGTTTATCCCATTCGAATCATTATCATACCATCGGTGGCCAAGTTGCCAGCCGTTGTAACACCACACTGGTTGGTTTGTCAAGACTGACACTATCATGTATTGGTAAGTGATTTTCAACTCGAATGCATCGGATTTTTGCTTCTGTTTCCGCCGATTGCTCACGTTGTCTACGGTATCCACTATCTGAGGAAGTATTTTCTGAATCGCCGAAGTGCGCTTCAGTACCTACTGTCATTGAGAGCAGTATTGATATATCTTGTGGTGTATGTATTCATTTTGTTCACAGAACTGAGTGAAATGAAATTTGGTTATAACTTGCCAATCTTTTTTTTACCGGGGACCCTAGTAAGTCACTTCTTTAGACGCGCATTTCAAATTATTTTGTGTTGTCACTTGCCTCATGTTACTCGTGTATCTAGCTTACTGCTTATATTCAATCTCACGTATTGTTTCTTACGTTCCGAAATATCTCCACATTTGTGAACCTTTCATTTGATCTTGAGAGGCTTCCGGTGTTAATCTACCGACAAATGTAATTTTGAAAACATCCATTTCATTCCGCGAACTGAAAAATGGTGGAAAAAGACTGGTATTATATGATTAACACCAATGACAATGTGGTTTTATCTTTGAATGTACTGAGTACACACGATGTAACCACTTAGATTTCCACATCACTACAAAACGATGGTATAAGCACTACAGTTAAAGCAGTACCACGTAGAATTCTTTTGCACTCGGAATAGTCGGTAAATATGCAGTTCACCAAGTCAACCGGACTCTGTGAATGCCATTTGAGGAATTTAGCATTCCGTGGAGACAGAAATGAGTGCCAGCTTGTTCCAGGATGTTACAGTGTCCACTAAATTGAATCCAACGCAGGAACGCATAAAAGCCACATCACACAAAACTCAGCAATCGAATGTAATCTGAATGCAAAGTGTCTTCTGGTGGCTTGACGTGCGACTGAAAAGACGGCTAATTTAAATATCCTATTAATACCGTCAGAAACATTTCCTGTAGTGCTCGGAGACCGTGTAATTCGACGATACCACTCTATCCTGTCCACAAATTAGTGCGCGGAAACTTAGTTTAACCGTGACATCCTTGTTCTGTTTTGCGGTTATCTGAAACTCGTTATGCTCAGTCCGTGTGCAGTGGATCTTATTAGAGGCAGAGCAAAATTTCCATGAACCCAAAAACTTTGCTGTCAATTCTTTGTTCATTTTCATCGAATAAACATGTTTAATAATTGACGTACAACTCGATTACACACCTTTATCATGGGTGAATATTGTTCACCTCACCTTTTCATCTTGCACTTATGACAGCTACGAAAATTCAAAGCAATGACTATCAGATTTCATTGTGTATGAGCAAAGAGGGGAGGATGGTGGTTGAACAGATAAAACCTCTGTCTGATAACGAGAATGACCACAGGTTTAGTCCACATACAGGCTACCTGCACTTGATGAATCCGGGAAAGAATGAAAGCGGTCTAGCAGTGCCTGTCTGAGAATCGACATCGTCGAGTATTTTAACGATCACTGAAGTTTTTAACGAAGTGCTTCCGTTTTCTTCACATTAGACAAGAAAGTAACATAGTATGGCGATTGCCGTACATTTTCACACCCAGTTTATAGGAAGCAATCTTTGAGGGTGTATATCAATTTTGAATGGAAGTCTCATCCTCAGTTTAAGAACTATCTCTCCATCTCTCCCATCTATCGTCTAGTCCATGCGGAGTATTTTCTTTTCACCTGAATTAAGGAGTCGCTTTTTATTTAGAACGTCTACAATAAGTCGTTTTGCCCCCATTGGTTGGGTGGATCGTTCCCTAAGATAAGTAAAGAATGCACGTTATAAATTCAAGTAGTTAGACTCGTTTTTTCGAGGTATTCGAGTGTTAGCGAAGAAGGGCGATAGCGGAACAACTGACGCGTCAGTAAGCTAATTTTAATGGCCTCTGAATACTTCACAGAAGACGTCAGGACAATTAACACAGAGGTTTCCGTAATTGTACAATGGTTGTGACCGTAAGTATCAGGTTTGGCACATGATACTAAAGCTGTGGGAAACCTAGTGAATTAACAGTTGGTCATGTATGGAGCAAAATGCACGAATAAAAAGGGTGTAATTCCGGATTTCATCCACAAAATGTCTGCAAAAGTGATTCCGAATGAAGTCCGATTAAGACCGCACAAAACTGATGATAACAACGATGAGCGTGTGGTGCTGACATTTGTTTCTCATTGTGTTCTTGATTTTCTGATGTAACTGAAACCAAATCCAACAAAACTTGTTGTATATCACTTGGTCAGTCCGTCTCAGGTTGTTAATAAAATATGTTTCCCGTGTCCCCACATGTTGTGCCAACGTAATGAGATTGTGCACTTAATATGCGAGCCATTTACAGAAGCAATTTGGAAAACAATAATTATACCACTTTGTTGACTATCCCAATCACCGGATTTCAGTTCATTTGTTTGTCTTCTGTGTGGGATGTTAACATTGGCAATTTGAAGAGGCTGGAGTTATGATTTCAGCCGGGGTGGTGACTAGTAACTGTTCTCACTGTAACGTGAATCACATGCTTCCGTGTAAGTAGAACGCTACAGAGCATTCCAAGCATTTACCCGAAAAGTGCATAAAGTTGCATCCAACTTCAAATTTTCAGGTTGTCTTACCGTACAGACCGGAGGAACCGACACTTCCATACACATAAACTGCGCAACTTGTTGGAATGGTGTAAATATTTGAAAGTTGGGAACTGTAGCATAGTTCACCATCATGTCTGATTATGTTTATAATACAGAACGCGTGGTACCTGTTGTGTAGATGCAGTAGGCGAGTCGTTAGTATATGCATACAGTTAGATACATTTAAAAAAACAGTCAAGGAGCTGGGGACTGTAAGTGATAGTTAGTTAGAGCAGATGACCGTAGGTTAAGGCAGGTACCACAAAATGTACAGTATTGATGTGCGTGTGATGTCGAGTTTAACCACTTAGAACAGCCGGTTAACCGAAGCCTGGTTGTATACAATGCAGTACTTCAAATGCTGACAAATTGTACAATGCGATTCGCCATTGAGAAGAAAACAATTATATCTGACCTTGTCAGTATGTGCTTTAGCCGATTACTTTTCGTCCTTTGGCATACATTTGTATTGAATCAGAAGCGAATTGGTCACGTATACCAGTGAAATAACTATCCATGGCATTAGGGTAATCTGTTAAGTTACATCGGATGATTAGAAACTTTTGTATCTGTTATCACAACGTGATTACTTACAAATGAACTGGTTGTTGAGTTAGCGAATTGGTATGTGTAGATCAGCTTGTAGAAGTATGAACAGAATGCGGCTGGTTGATTGTGTCGTATGTGTTGGTGAAAAAAAATACATTGACGTCAACCCCGACAAACCACATTTACGTACTCCCCAATAAAAGTATCCAATGGTCTTTGAGTCGACATCAACTTTTACACGGCTTAATGGGATAACGACGAATATGTTTATGTAGCGGTTACTACACGCGCATTAAACACGGCACCGTCCATTCGCAGTGCTTTCACGTTACATGGTCTTTTCGATATCCACTCTATCTAATGAGTTTAACAAATTGCTTATAGTTTCCCACGTCTTCGCAGTAAACTGCTTTCTGCTAATATTGCTTGCGCCGGTAGTGTGCATTTAAAGTTAACAGATTAACCAGGGGGTCACGAATATGAATCATTATATTTACATTTGCGGCTTTTTTGTTGTTGTTCGTCATTTCTCAAGACATCATACAAGGTATGTGTAAGAACACACAACGATAACGAAGTTATAGAATTTATGGCCTTCAGTAATATTATTGTGACTTGCTGACTGGTTGCATCATGGAAGGAAAATATTAGAATGCCGGGCAAAGATCCGGTTGAGAATGGGTTACGCAAATCACAATTTTGCTCGCTTGCTATGTTTAGGAGCAGTATTCTACCTGTCCTGTAACCGAAGTTGTAAAATAATTCATCGTGTGTCAAGTATTGAAAGAAACAGCTGAAATCATCTCAAGCTAAACAGAAACAGTTACCAACAACCAGAATTGTCGACAATAAGGATACTTAGTTTGTCTGTTCTGATAACTCTATCCGTGTCTCGCGATAGAGCTTAGTTTTTTTCAATCCGAATAGGAATACGATTTCATCACTCTCATCATACTAGGTGTGTCCGAATGATCACACGGAACTTGCATTTCCACTCGTGACCCATTCAAGCTTCGGGCGGCTGTCAAAGCTCAGAATGAGGAACTCCAACGGTTGCGCGACAAATCCTCGAAGGTGCCAGGATTGGAAAGAACGGTTAGACAGCAGGAGGAACTTATCACTCGATTGGAGACGTTTCTGGATAGGCAGCGAAGTATGTTATGACAGTTATGTCACTGATTTTATATTCGGTTCAGTCAGCTTGAATTGAGCAGCACTTGAAATAGTTTTGGTCGTATAAAGCTAATACCCGTGCGACAGTCTTTTTCTGCTTCATCTCCCAGTACAACACTAAAGCTGAAAACTCAATCCATCCGATATGTGCAGGTAACACATTCAGGGTGAGGCATTTCCAGAAACAACTTCATTTACATGGTATTTATGCACACCCTTCTGTGAAGGCACAATAACTTTTCGTTTTGGGACGCCGGTTGAATTCCATATCGCCACAGGTAAACTTTGTGTTACTATGGCTCAAACACATTTCACTCACCCACACTTGATTGTGCCTATAGGAGAACATTTACTGAGAAAAAACACGGAGATTTTTGGCTTAGTTTCCCTGTTCAAGATTCAAGCGTCCGAGACTTTCTGATGATTTACTGTGACATTTAGTTGTGTTCCGAAGATTAAAAAGTGTGTTAGTATGTATAGAGGAAACGATGACAAATTCAAAACGCACTTGTGAATTACTCAGCCTAACACTAGATTTCTTAGTAATATCGGCTAAGTCTTTCTCAGTTTAGTTACAGTAACGTTAGCACGTCACGATGACAGAAGCTGATTTCATTGGTCACCAGGGGTTTCACTGCACACGTGCTAGAGACGATAAAATTCACAACACTGGAGCTGAAATGATCTAACTGGGCACCAAGCAGTTTAGATTACTAATCGGTCCGTTGAAGTCATTTTGTAAAACCTTGTCTTAGAGCAACGTGGAATTATTGCTGGACGTGGTCTATTAAATAGAGATTCGGTACACAAGCATGATAACGATCATATACATCGTTGTGCGCAAGTAGCTGGAGCCGCATTTTTCTCAACGTTGGCTGTAATTTCACCTCAAAATTTCGTAATTTTTGGGGGTGGGCGAAGTAATGGTGCATCAAGGTAAAGTTTCTCCCATAGCTGTAACAGTCATAGCGTCATTCTCGCCTACCGGTAACTCATCGCCTACTAGCGACCAGCCACAGATTTTGGTGTTAACTGGACAGCAGACAGTTGCCTAACTGTTTATGACGCTCTCTTTTAAAATCAGTGTCTCCCATCAAAACCTCGTGAAACTTTTTCTCAATAAACCTGACTGTACCTAAAAAGTCTCTCATATAACCATTTTTTTAATATGAGGATGCAGCAACGACGTTGTCGCTTTTGTACGCAACACACCAGTCAGCCAATGGCAGCCACATGATTGAGCTGTTAACAAACAAGTAGAGTGAGTAACGAGCCAAAGGAAGTAAGGATAATGGAGGTGCCCATTATCGATAGACAGGTTACCAAACCAAATGCTTATTTGGATGGAGAATGCCGGTGAAATTGTTTAACGAGCGGTTTCTTAGTAACTGCTTTTCCGGAATCGACAGCTTGGAAAATTTGTGTTGACTCAGTACCACAAAATGACCTCGGTGCTGGGTAAGTACACGTTCTGAGTTACTTGGCAACGTTTCGTTGTCAGTGAATGTTGGCTCATTTTATGCGGACGCAAATGCAGTGAATGGAATTCCGCACAGATGTGTCGACACCAACTTCTTTGTGCATCATAAGTGTAATAACCCGAACTTCAAAGCATGGACGGCAGTTGAATGGGTCAAAATGTTGTGATAATAAGAGGCATGGGATGAACTGTTTTTCATGTTAACTGAACCTCACTCAAATAATTGCAACTGCTACATCCCTATGGAATTTCCAGTCAGCTCCTTCCGAAAAGAAGCGCTTTACACGAGCATCCGTCTTGTTAGAAATCGTAAATAGCAAATATCCTTGTCACGGCCGACATCACAAATTCTGTCACGTTTTCATGAGGTCGCTGTTTTGACCAATATGGCATTGGCTTCAAGCGAGTCATGACCAACTTTCAAATTTGAAAGCTCAGCTACCAAAGCTTGTGAAAAATGCCCAGTGTGCCCTACTGCCTAGACAGAAAGCATAGTATCTATCATGGTAACTCCGGTTGATAACCTCACGGTACAGACGTCCGTGTTCATCAGTGTTCGTAAGCACATGTTTTGATTCTCAACAAGTAGTCCGGCATTTGATTAATTTATAAGTGAACTTCACTCACAATTGATCGCAGCAGGCGGATTCAGGTTGACTTTCTGCGTGAACAGAACATTTAATGTGCTAAGTTGAACACTGCTCGCAGGTGAAAGGAGCTGAACGTTTCCATGAAGTAATTTAATTCTGTCAAATGTGATGACAGTCGCGTGGTGATCAAGCCTTTCGGGAATGTGGCTGGAATTCAACTCCCGATCGTGATGAGGATATGCGCTATTAACGATTGCTAACAAAAGACAATGTAGTTCTTTTTTAAGGGAGCTGATTGAAAATTCGATGGAATTGCAAGAGCGAGGATCACTTGTGAACTTTGTTCAACGGGTTTTACCTAAATTCCCTAGCCTTCATTGGTAATATTGTGTACATAAACCAACCACGGCAAAGGTCAATATTTGATTCTTTGGTAATGAATGTTCCATTTTAACGTTCCTTATTTCTAATAAAGCAATACCAGTTTCATTCCTTTGATTTTTGTCAGCATGTGTATTGTAGTGATTGGTTAAATTAGGATTCTTGCAGGAAATGTTGTAGGAGCTCCCGGTCTCGGTTTCTAATTGCTTCGAACCGCTATTCATTAGGTAATAACCCATTCAAGCTACTCTGCACAGACCTTTCCATAAACGATCCTATCCAGTGGATGGCATTTCGTATGATTGACTGAAGCTTATTCCAATTCAAACTGCCTGCTTGATGCCTTTTGTCAATAAGTGGTTTTTACGTACACTGGCTCTTTGAAGGGAAGTGTCAAACCCGTGACTTCAGTCTGTCGTGTTGACGGTATGAGGTCAACTACCTTTCAGTTTTTGAGCATCCAGGCATTAACGTCTTGAGTAACTTTAACCAAATCATTTCATAAATGGAATCAAGTCTGGTTCTTGATGTAGCCGGTTACACTGCTCGCCGAAGTAGTAACGGAGTTGATGTTCACGTTCCACTTAAAACGCATCTGGGAAGCTGTTTTAGACTTACAACCCACATTTGGCACACTTCCATATCCAGTTGACCGCCACCACGAATGTCGGTTGCGAGTATTTCGACTAAACTTCTGTAATCAGTTGCCAACATAGTATTCATGCTACCGGCTCATAAGGACAAGATCAAATAAGCCGCTGTATTTTTAAACTGTTTAGCCAGGAAGATGAAAACCTGTCTGTTGTTGTGAAAGGAGTACGATAAAATTTGAAGAACCCGTGATGAAATGTTTATTACTGTAAATTTAATGAGTGTGTTCGGATGTTTTTGAGTCAGTGTTCTGAGGGTGAAACCGACCAATTGTACGTCTCTGTGCTTTAGTCCGCTGAAATAACCATAATAAAAACAAAGTTAACAATGTCTTGCTGGAGACCAACATTTTGCTGTTTTTTTCAATGACGCTTTCAGATCACAACATGAATATTAAAGTGGACAAACGATTACCTGATTGGGATCAGTTCGATACGGGTAGGTTGGATCAACTGCCTCCGAGTCCTATTCCTCTGCCGGATACATCAGATGCGGTGGCTGCTACCGCGCTTCGGAATTTGTCCAACGAGAATGAAAGTCTTCGGCAGACTGTGACTGAGCTGAGCCGCACGGTACGCAATTTGGCTGAACAGCAACAAGAGGATCACGCACGACAAAAACAACGGGAGGAACATTACCACGAGGAACTAGAGCTTTTGCGTGAGCACCAAAATCGCTTGGCAGAGCAACAGGCTACGCATAATAAGCAGATGGAATCAGCCGTGAGTTAACTGGCTCTGCAGAATGCAGTTTTAACTGAAACGTAGCTGCTGTAAAATCCAGACATTTATTACAGACTGTCTTAACAGCAATGAGGTTCACTCATGTGAATGACCTCGTCAATCATTCTTCATTACAACCCATCGATTAATTTGGCAGTACATTTGGACTGATCCGCTACCAGTCGGCGACAAGAGTTTCGATGAATTCGAGCATTTTGTTTAGCCTTCGACTGATACCAAGCGTTACGAACTGCGAGACAGATGTGTTACCTGGAAAAATCAGAACCTCCGGCACTAGCAGACAATGACTAGCATTCATAGGGCTATTCTAGTGTACCTGTTTATCCACGATAAATGTTGTGCGTAAGCGCTAATTCTCTAAAATGCTGACCTACTCTGAACTGGCGACTGTGCAACCACGAACCATCAGTTTGCCTTTTCCATTTGACCACACGAAACCTCCCACTTAAGTTAAACCACTAGGGGAAAACTGCCAACCATTTGTTCTTTAATTAGACTCGAAAGACACGCTCAATCAGTGGTTGAACTAGATATTGTATCCAATTAAGCGCTTCTCCACCGCGGACAGTGTTATCAGTGGCTCCGTCTAACTTCTGCTAGATTATTAACTGTTTTTAATTTGTCAAAAAGACAATGAAAGAAATGTTTGTGGAACTTCTTCAAGCTGCCTACACAAACGTCTTTTAAGGGAATATAGATACAGAAGCTTCTTTTCTCCAGTAGTTTGGGTTGTAAAAATACAGTAGTTTGTTAAGTTAGTTACGTGGGAATGCTCGCATGCCATCCGTTTAGGTGTCCAATACAACAATGCAATGAACAACGGCTGGTCACGAATAATAAGGTGCTCAGATGTGCCCATTATAATGGTGCGAGTGAAGAATTGTAGATGGGGACACGGCAAAATGCGAATGATTGAACATGGCTATCCTTGTTTACCCAGCCGGAGATGCACAGCTGGGAAAAAGTGAGCGAGCCTCCTGGGTTTGCTAACGCGTTCCGCGCAACTCAACAAAGATAAACCAAACAGACATTTTGCACCGCTGAAGTTACCGAAGTCAGAATGATCGACCCACAACTGATGTCAAATTAGTTTTACGCAGGTGTTGTACGTACTCTGACTTTACATCAACTGACTTTGTGGCCGACCTGTACTATTCAGCCAATGAAAAAGCTGTCTAGTTAACCATTTAGACCAATACCGCAAGAGTGATCACCTGACCAATTTTCATGCGATAACTCCTGTGGATATCTTTTTTCAGCTCGTCAACCTTCTCTGTAACCGTAGCAACCTGAAAAAGATCAATCGAAAACACGTTCGCCGATATATCTCTGAGGCACCTCTTCACTAATCACAACAAGCATACTTTTGATTAAAGTCAAGAAAAACATGCTTGATTTAATAATTTACTGCGGCTGTTTTTGTGTTTCTCTGAGGCACACGTGAAATCTGTGAGTCTTAACATAATAGGCCAATGCTCATTTGGAACCCAATGTTATGATAAGTAGGAAGGTAAATCTTTTCCAATATCTTTGTTGTTAGCCCCCTTGTAAATAATTTAATGTATCACTGATATTGCCGTTAGCTGACTACATAGTATCTATGTAGGTACGATGGTTATGAAACAGATACATCTGTTAGGCCGATATATCTGTTGTTTATTCATTGTATAACAGTTTTTCGGTGTTTTTTTTAACCGATTGGAGAAGGGAGTATTATATAGCTTCACGCGCTCCTCTGTATCGATTGTTGTCATGACAACTTGGAACAAGGGTGGATGAGGGAGCGATCTGACAGACAGCAACGGGTGCACACGCATGTGGAGGGAAGTGAAGGCCTGCGGGAGACAAACTAGAGAATACAGTAGTTTTGATGAGAGCTGTGAGAACGATAGTGATAAGCGATTAATCCCACAGGAGAAGGAACGGGATGGGGTTAGTCGACATGAATTTTGATGGTAACAAACTTCTTACTGAGCTGTTTTCTGGTATTTATTACAGTGCAAATTCCTCTTACTCATTATATCAATCTCGTCAAGTCATGTTCCGGATTATTAATCTTTCCAGGCTTAGGCAAACTCATCGAACAAGCATATCTTCCCTTCCCAGAGTACTGTAAATCATACACCCAAATTTTTCATCTAATGAATTATACGGTGAATGATGGGACATCATTTAAGCAAAACCTGCTAGTTACGTATTGTTATGCTTGCTGGGATCAACAAATAGGTATTGGTTTTTTTACAGTTGTGTCTTTATTGAAGCAAGTAAATTTTTCATTGGCTGATGGTAATTATTTGTTGAACGCTTTCCGATTAAAAGGACACATTCTTTTGTGTTACGCATGGTTCAAGGAAATCGCAGGAAGTGTCGTTATCGGAAATTCTATATTTGTATCAAATTAAAACAAATGTGATTGCCATATATTTACGAGACTTTGTTCATTTGGAATAATTTCCGTCGTTGCCTCGATGTCTTGGCATTAGTCCTTATTAAATGCTATTCATGCAAATACATCATAGCAGCTGTTCTATAGATACATTAAGTTACACAACTCCCGTCAAAAAAATAGTCAGGGTTCTAAATATGTGATAACGTGAACTGCTGATATTCTTATAAAATTACTGAGTATCTGTCCTACAAGGTGATGTCTTTTCTCTCTCTCTCTCTCACTGTTTGTGCGGAAGTGTGTTGTGAGTAAAGGCTATATATGGCGATGGACACAGTTGGTGCCTTGTCACTTGAAACACTGAACTAACTTCGACCACTCCTTCAGAACAGAAAGAAGGCATACATATCGTGATATGTTGACATTTCATTTATTCTTATGTGTGGCAAGCGTCAAAGATGCTAATTATATACGTCATACAGATAAGGACAAGCAGGGAGCAGACACGTCTACAACCAAAACAAGTGTTGTGCAATCACAATCATGGCAACCCAATGGGTTGCTTCAACCACTTTGGTGTACATAACGTCTGCTGGTAAGTTTGGCTGAGCATCGTTTTAATAGTGGCCGGTCAAGTACCGCTTCACCTGTGACACGTTGAACTTATCATCCATGCGAGATTTCATCATCAAAGTTTCCAAGATTACCAAACGTTCACAATGCTACAGTCTACTTCTACGCATCAGTCGGGCTAACGGGTACTAAGTTTACGTGCCCAATGTGATGAAATTGAACCAACCAGTTCCAATTCCGTTTTCTTGACATCGGGTGAAACGAAAATATTTCGCGCATGCTGAATTTTAAGGAAATGAGAGTTAACCGCGGTTGCCTCAAGAAAAGCGTAGCCGGAGTTCAAATTCCGGCCATGACAAAGATGTGCACTATTGATGAGCTCTAATGAGAGCGAAACTCGAG
>QNGE01008157.1:0-18540 GCA_008508345.1 Paragonimus westermani
ACTATCGGAACAGTGTGTGCATGCTGTGTGAGAACTTTCACCGAGGCAGTTTGCGAATCATGCCGTATTGGTTGAATTTGTTGAAAATAATAGTTGGTAAGATAGAAACATGTGATCATAACAATAACGAGAGGTCCAGCTTACAACTTTGTGACAGTCTTAAGGTCAAAGATTACAGTTTTTCACAGTAACACCGAAGAATTTACGGTTGGTGCAACAGAACTGCGCAAGCACACCTTTACTAATACCGTTTTCTTGCCATGGTTTTACCTTGTCTTACTTATGTACACCAGAGTTATGATTTCTTTTTAGTACTTTCAAAGTTGACGTTGTTTTTCGCCGTTTCTAGTCGATAGCTACCCTATAGAAGAGGACTCAAGTGCCCATCTCGAGTTCAAACCTTGCTTCGATGCACAAAACCTAGTCAATTTTCATGTTTAAAAGATAAATTTGACACATACTCTCAATGTACGGAGCTGTACATACTGTCGAAGGACGAGGGTATTTGATCATGTGCGTGGGATAGCAATGACGGAGGATCATGAATTAGTGGCAAAAATACAGTGAAACTGACAAAATTGCAATGAAAACCTCTGTTGTGAAGATAACTGTGGACACATAATGAGCTGCAATGTGGACTGGTTGGACCGAAGGTGACGACAAATAGACTATCTGTACAATAAAAAAGGAAGAACCAGCTTGATTTCAATGAATAATCGTAGATAAACACGTTATACTTAACTGGACAATCGATCATTTGGCTACAAACAAAAAGTGTGTATGTTTATATTTGTGATATCTGCAGTGTCAGGATGCAAATATTTCATCCCAATTCTGGTTGTGTGTTTATGAACTGAAATCGCCAGGAGACTTTTAACACGTTCTTTTCAGATTAGTGTAAAACTTTACTGTGACTCAAGCGAAAGTAATTAATGCACTGGTCGGAGTTCAGCTGTTGGTCGTAGAGCTCAGTAAACTGATTAGTTTTCAAAGGAAAACAGCAATAGATCATGGGGACTTTTGTTCAGGTTAGATACAGATATTTAACCTTCATTGACAAATGCAAGTACCGCTGACTAACGGTAAAAGTCAATTCATTGGGTGACGAAACACCGAACACATGACTTTCGGAATTACCACTTATTGATTATAGGTTTCATTGTAGCATTTGGATGTAAAAACTGACAAAAGAATCCTTCGGGGGGTTGTCGCTAAGCCAGTACAAATCCCCTGAAGCTATTTAAACCCACGTCTGGTTGAAGCAGGTCAGTAGACAGTGTGTCCGAGTTTGCTCACTCCTAAGGCCCAATCCAGTCCAATTGTTCTGTCCAACTGGCGCTATGCACACTAGCAATTAGTGTCATAGAAGGATGGGAGCAGTTCTAAGAATCAGAATCCTTGATGCCTTAGATGTGTCATGTACAACTATACAAGGAATTTGTCTAATATGAACAGAATATGTTCACATCAGCCAGAAGGAGTCTTTGAGAAGGAAGCCACAATTGATAAGTCATCCCGGATTTCCAAAATATGTTTATGAAGAATTTACTGTTTCATATTCATCGGGAGTTGATATAGTGTAAGGTTTACGGAGGTTTGTGAATCACACCAGAGAGAAAGACAATCCGGCAGGGTTGTGTTCTTCAACTTGAAGAAAGTGAGTTAGATTAGTCTTGACAATTCGAGTTATTTTTGGTATAAGTCCATTAAAGTGTATAAGAGTTGGGATGGATTATCATGTAAGAGAACTTGTGTGATAAAGTTAAAAGTGGTTTTTCCCGATAAGAATGTGAGATTGGGGTCCGATCGAGAAAAAATGAATGTACAATCTTACATTTTGACAAATTCACCCAAAGCTGTCTCTAATCTACACCATCAATGAGGGTAGCATGTATTTTTCCAGTAACAACTGTAGCAAACATATGACCCAGATGATAGAGAGAGGTATCTACGACCTACAAAATGGACATAGTGTCTTAACCATGTGGAAACCTGGGTCATCATCCGGTAAAGTAGATTAGGAGCAAAACGGTCAGTCATGCGGATTTCAATTACTAAACATTAATATAGAAGGAAAGTGAAGGTAATTCACTCAACATGCATATAGTCTTGAGAGTAAGGGAACATACGAAAATTTCTACTAACATCGTAGGTGAAAAGTTGCCTGAAAATCAACACAACAGTATGAGAGCTTTCCCTTAAATTTATACTACATATCACACATGCACAAGAACATTGAGTTTTTATGTCAATTATTTCATCGGGTGATTTCACTCTGCAACTTTAACTGCTAATATCAGTACTACTGTTCACTTCATATCCTTTCAAGCAATAAAATGATAGACGTACCCAAGTTGTTGATGTATAAAGGTCGAATTGTTAGTGCTGTGGAGACTTTGTGAGCAGCAGTCACCCTTGATGACAGCTTCTGAATGAACCGATTTATTTGATGGTAAATCTCCTTAGGTGAGAAAATCGGGGACACTATAAACAATATTACAGTACATTATTGATTTCACTTATGATTTACTGTAACTCATATCTTATATGATGGCAAGTGCCAAGCAATGATATCTCCTCGACTCAACTTGGAGAGTCACTGTAACAAGGCATCCTTCGGTAACATGACGTATGTACTTACAGAATTCTTTTCTTCAAGGAAGGTGTCAGTCGAACTGAATTGAACTGAAAGTTGAAAACAGCGAACATATTCTTGACCTAACCTCACTTCAGTTCCCTTTTTTAGTGGCACAAAAATACACTAGCTCTTGGACTAAGAATAAATGCAAGGAAGAATATTCTGAACAGCCTTTGTGTAAATTTTAGTATCGCTTCAGGAAGGTCGGAATACAAGCTGGTCGGCACGTTTGCATCATTAACTTGAGGGCACACTTGAAAAGTCCTGACATTTGAATGCAAATTAGAAAACAGTGTACTACTCCCCGATGGGCACACTTTAATAAACCGGATGGCATATTTGGTGTGAAAATTCATTTTGGAAATTTCATGATAACACTTTGATATACGCTTGATTTATAGACTGTAAAATCATAACTAATTAAGTAGTGTCAAATGAAGCATTCAAGTGGTAGATGTGTTAGAACAGAACTTGTCTGGTATAACTTACTGGACAGAAAAGGTATACGGTAAAAAAGAAGACTGGTATTTGAAGAAACATAAACGAGTTTCAGTGATTGAGATGTGTCATTCTAATAATTATGGCTTACAGGAATTATGCACCGTGAACGAAACGTTTATAGTGTAGTGGTTGTCACGGAATTTTTGGGATTTGGTGTGTAACTACAACTATTCTGCAATCTGACTTTTGTCATCCACTCAGTACTTGTGTAAACAGTTTTTATGCTGGTCCGTGAAGCTTTTCTGCATGCAGCCTAACTTTTAATGAAGAGATCATTTCTAGTTTTCTAAGTTTTATAATGCACTCTACCATTATTCGAAACTGAATTATTAATGTCCCACGAATAGAAATGTGCACCGTCTAACAAGAAATGACGACTTGACCGTTTTGTGGACGGAATTCTAGTTCTAAGGAGCACTACCGATCCTCAACGGATACCCTAGCCATCGCCTAGGCCTTATCAAATCAAGTTCAATATATTATTGTGTTCGTTTGTTTCCAAGTTTCAGTATTTTAAGTCAACTATTTTCCCCACACCAACATTTATATTATTGAAATATGTACGTTAGGAAGAATTCATTCAAAAAGTTTATTTATCTATTTAGTTGATGGTTAACACGAGTAATATTTATGCGACATTTTCAAGTGAATCCTCCAAACTGTCGATTTCCAGCTTTTTCTAACCGGTTCACCACGCACCCCTAATTTATACCTTGATATTTCTTTCCCTCAATGCTATTCTGGTATAGCTGCTTACACAGGAATAGGCCACTTCGTTCAGCTAAGCGCCCCTTCACGCAGGTGCTGACAATCTTATCTGTTTGCACGATTACACGATGAGCAACACGGAAGAATGAGAAAGGAATGAAAACAATTAGTTCACTGAACCCATTTAGCTACACAAGTCAGAAGAGGATAATTGTGGGATGACATCCTTTCTTGTGCTTTGACGAGGTGGAAATGTGTACCGTGTAATGCACAACAAAATGAACGCACAAACAGGTGATACGGTCACATATAGATTGAACTCAAGTGATTTTACTTGGAAATAACAAGGTGTGCAACGGGTATAAATCAGTATAGACTGCAGAGAAAGATGATCGGGCGATCAACTCACTTTCGTTTAGAACCTATTGTAATTTCCGAAAACTAGGTGAATAAACTGTCTACTGATCCGTCCACTTTGTAATCAAGATGAGTAGGTTGCATAGATGAACACTGTGTGTAATGTGCGAATACACTGGTGGAAACAATTGATTGCGTTTCTCGAAAGAATGACGGGTAAAGCACGTGGACTACGGACTGATTGTTTAGGATCTTATCGGTCATTTATTTGAACAAGCATGATCAATCAATCAGGAGGAGTAATCTATCAGTTACTTTGAACTTTCTACATTTTGACCCAAAGACTCTGAAATAAGTTCTTTGGTTCACTTGATACATCATTGTACGTACCTGCCTTTTGGTGTCTCATTTTAACACAACTATTCTCACATTACCAACAGAAGTGAAGGCTATTTTGGTGTTTATATACTGGCATATTGCAACTATTGTGTTACAAAATCACCGACTTTCGTGAGCAGACTGAGGCGCTAACCAACCATTGCAATCATTTCATACAACAACAGTGTGTAATGCAGAGTTTTAACAATGCAGCGAAATGATAATGTAATCCTGTTCTCGGAAAAAACAACGTTGGGCGGGTAAAGTGTCATGTTCAACCACTGACAGACTAACTTCACCAAACATCAGCATCGCAACCAGGTGTGCGTCGAATAGACGCTTCCTGTGCCCCAGACTTTCCATCAATATTTTCACGTTGGAAATCACTCCACATTTTCAAGTAAACGATGGTTTCGTATTGTAGAACATCATTGAGCATCACACAGCCTAAAGTTTCATTCGACTATATCATCCTTCACTAGATTCGCAAATACGTGTTTCAACCGTTACTGATCGAATTTAGAACACTGGCAAATATGGTTCTCTTCACTCCTCAAGAACAGCGTGAGCTCGATTTCAAGGTGAGTTATATTCCATTTTTCCAGGAGAATTTTCAACATAAAATAGAAGTTTGGTAACAAGAAAGTGAGTTTAACAAAGGTAGTGCCCTCTGATGGTTCATGCTATTCCTTGTGACAATTTGACCCTATATCGAGAGAAAAAGATCGTGACAAACGGACGGGTGGTGTAATGCGTTAAAGTACGGAATTTTGTAAAAAATAATAATGTGAACAGTTTCGAAAAGTAAGCGTTGTCCAGGTTGTGTTTGCCGCTCGACCATTTCGTTTTGGTATCTGTTGCTTTTATGTTAATTTCAAACAAGTCCCAGTAGAATTTTATTGCTCTCTGATAATTAGAACCTTGATATTTTTTGACGAATGTCTAGCCCTTGTCCTATATAAGCAGGTTCAACAGGTATAACGGACTTTTGCTCTGTTTTCCTCCGAATGCCATGTTGCAGGATGCTGCTGGACGTGTAATAATTTAAAATAGCCTGTCGCAAGACTTACAAGGATCATCGTCTTGTATCCACATGTGTGCCCAAGTAGACCAGCTACCTCTCACGTGGGTGTGAGTTGGCTGTAAGACATGAAGAGCCTTGCGAAGTCATTTGAAAAGATCAAATATATGAACAGTACCAGAATTGTGAGGATGAACTAAGCCTTAGCATGTTGTGTCGCAGTAAGAATTGTAGCTATATGTCAAATGTCTATTGCTGTGACTAGCCCAGTGCTAGCGGTTAATCTCGGTTGAACTTTTGTAAAAGATGTGCGTGAAATGTTCAAATGTCAGTGGAATCACATCGCCGGTTTATTGGTTGCGGGAAGACTAACCGTTGTTTGTACTGTCGTCTTACATGAGGCGATAGTCAGTTCTTAAAAGAGAGTTGATGAAAATTAAGCAGCGTAGTCGTTTGTGCCTGTGGACCACACGTCAAAACTTGCATTCCATTGTTGGATGGAAATTGCTAAAATCGTTTCTACTAGATATGGCTTATTGGTTCTGCTACTTGTCATTGAATGAATTTGCCTGTCCATATTAGAAGTAACAGATGTTTTCTATGCGTTCATGGTTGAAACGAGTGCCAAGAAACGAATTTATTCCAAGAGGTACCTGTATATGACGCAGAACATTCGAAGACTGACACTGAATAATTTTCAATCACCTCCATGGTGGACTAGGGATCAGATATCGGTCCGGAATTTATGCAGAGACCCGGGTGTGGTAACCATTGTTGTCAGTCAAAAATGATTCTCATTTATCAAACCAGTCAGAATTATTGCTTCAGTGGACCTATAGTGTAGAAATGCGCCACTCATATTCGACAGAAAAGTAACGCTACTCTGTAACGGGTGCTTCATATCTCCTGGCAGAAGGTTCTGAAAGCTAGTGAAAGAACAAGGTGACATATTAACACATTCAGTTTAGGAAAACGCATTATCTGCCTTGATATTTTCACCAGGTGGGCACTTAGCTGGTGTAAACTTCGAAATATATACTGATAGCCACAGTATTTTTAATGAATAGTGATTCGAACCAGAAAATGCGAGTAACTTGTGTTCAGACAGAATTATTACGATGCTTTCGACTAAATTAGGTCGAAAAATGAAGTAAACAGATAAAAATGACCATTACTAAGGGATCTTACACGCCGACTTAACGTTCGAGGGGTAACACAGTCTTGGACAAGAATGCCATTGGATGCCTTTTCCCGTTTTGTTTGCGTTACAATGCACTTCCAACAGCCGCTTGTGAACATCGAACACAAATGGTACTTTGAGGTTGGAATGCACGAGTAAGATGTAGCGAGACTGTAAGGTCGGTTTCTGTGGATTGAACTTCTGTATTGATGTGAGATCGATTAAACGTTTCAGATTTGTTGTCAACGTATAAGGGACTGGAACAGATCCGATTAACGAAATCTAAGCCTTTCAGTGCAGGTGACCATCCCTATGAAACTACGCGGCTTAGTGAACGGGTCAGTTCAGAGCAAATACTTCTTGCTGTCACTTACTCATGTGGAAGGCTTCGAGCGGTTTGAGTCAAAGTGACAGTTGGTCTGCTTCAGTCCAATCTTTTAGATTTTATGGCCGCTACATTATAGGCGGACGGTCTAGCTGTCGACACACATTGTGAAGATGTTCATGCGAACGTAACGGGTTAAAAGCATCTTATCATTACAGAACAAACCTAAGCTTAACGATAAATTGATATGGCCCACACACTTCCGAAAGATTTGAGTTAAACCGCGAAGCCTAAATAACACATGTACAGCCACGTGTAATCTCGAAACCGTTGCGGCAGCGTTTTTAGAGATACCAGAGGAATGAACAATCAGTTTATTGTTTCACACGGCAAGGCTGTTTTGTTTTGCTGAAAATTGGTCTCCCTTAACGTGACACAAGTGGGCGTACAAATAAAGATTCCACATCGACCCTCTTCACTTTCAATTGCTTTAGATCTTCACTAGGTCTTCAGTGTCTAGCGCCACTTCAGAGATGGTGGGAAGGCAGGATCTACCGGATCAATAAATGGTCATAGCAAACGAAACAACAGTTGACAGTTCAATGAGGCCCTCTCAATGAGTGTGTTGAGTGTCCAATACTGTGATTGGTGAAACACTGGGTTATTGGTTATTACCAGTGTCGTAGTGTGCTTCATATGACTGAAAATTTCCGCAGAAATCCTTCATGACTATTTTTTTTAGCAAATAGAACTGTTTTCCAACCACTCTCATATCAGGCTGATAAAATTATTTATCAAATTAAGCACCGGCATGAGAAGTTATTGATCCAGAGTGGTTTGAGGGCCAGACGATTAGGCACAACACAAGCACGGTTTGTTTGTGATTACGTTCACAAGCCAGGTGGGTTTTAGAAAGGCACTGTTAATCGAGGTGAGTTGAGAGGACGAGACCACATTATCATGTGGGTCAGGAGTGTCTGTTTGGCTATGGTAACCCGAAGGTGTGAATGAACTGGTTTGAACACAACTCCGAATGATGTAATCAGACTGCGATCACCTTGGCTATAGACAAGAGATGTCAGTTGATCTTCCGCAACCTGGTGGCCGGGCACTATAGACGATGCGAAACGCCCTCCCCCTGCCTGTATGTCAATCACAGTCAACCGAGTGGTCCAGAATGGATAAGTAACAATGTTCTTTGTTGTTCCGCAGCGGAGCTACACCGGTCAGTGTTCACGAACTCTTTCCGACAAAAGCCTAGTGGCACGATAAATATATGCTGAACCAGAAGGACACTGTTAAGCATATTATCCTTCAGATTAATGAGCACCGTCCGTTTTGAGTGGAACTTTACAAGACTTGCACCATTGAAGGTATCGTTGATCGCATCGGTTGGTTAGCACGATGGACAACACTATTAAAACAATCAGTTATTTTCAACCACCTATGCATGATGTTTTCCTTATAATGGACAAAACGGAAGATTTTCAGAAGCTTGTGACCGTTTTTAACAAGGCGCATAGAACGTCGTGTTTATTCTGGAACCCGAAAATGTTAAACGAACGCCATTCTTGGATGTAGCATTTACTGGAAAATCATATGAGTTATTAAAGCGAAACATACATAGAAAGAGAACTCAAAGGGGGCAACAGCTACATTTTCACAGTTGTGTACCGATTAGGGCAAATCGAAGCTTTGTACGTTGCTTTACTAATCGATTAAGAAATGTGTACAGAGGTTACGATAAAATTGGATCTAAGCGTGTTACAGGATATCCTCTCAGATAACGTTAAGCCTGAGAAATATATTGTCAGAATGATGCAAGAGAGACCAGTGCAAGTCCCAACTGACATGGTTGATAAGAAAGAAGATTTATAAAACTTTGTCTTCCAAAGGAGACGCAGCAGCTACGCTGATAACGCAACAACTAACTGATGCAATCAACAGTATCTTGAAGTGATATACAGATGTACAAGCCTAAAAACAGAACTTGTGGAAAACATTCTTATTCCCTAAAAATTGTTTTACCTTTTTGATTAGCCTGCTTTAAAACGGAATATACCGTCGAAGCTTTGCCTACATGTGTGTGCCACAGTTCGGATGAACTGGTCGTCTACATAATTGTTCTGCTACAATGTGTTACCACTCTATGCAAAATAGTTCAGGTCCACTCTAGTGCCAACAACTCGTGCTTGACTAGACTTGTTTTTTTTTGCGGAAAACAATAGGTTAGGAACTATCATTCGTTGAAGAAACGTGTTAGACATGTCTTCCAAGTCAGACAGTGCACATTACTCAATAGAATCAGGCCTTAAAGTAGGACCACATTGTGTATACAGAACGCACCTTTCCAGTACAGCTGAGACGCACATGCGAGCCATTAAGAGTCGATTCATAAAGTGTCACACGTACACGCATAATACCTGAGAATTACTGGTGTTGGCGCAAGCCATACCTTACGAACCTGCATAATAAGTCAGATTTGTCTCATTTCGAAACAGCAGAAATAAGCCGTGTTGCTTTCGTCTCTTTAAAAAATGAATATATGCTGACCCTAAAGCATATATTAATCTGATTAGATGAATGCTGCATCACTTCAGAGGACAGGTCTAAGAAGGCTTACAGAACGTCTGCTCGTTGGTTGTAACTGTATCGTTAAAAACGGCAACTCAATGTCATCTGCACTAGTGTGAGTTCATTCCACAGCTAACTGTGGTTCACAAAAATCTCGCTGGATGAAGCATTGCTAGTCAGACGCTGAAATATCTGTTCCTCTTCAATACTTTACTAGGTAGCTACAGCTGCAATTTTGTAAGGAATTTTTGGTCGGTGTTTCTAGTTTCTCTTTCAACCTGACTAAGAACGCCATAAACGGAGGAGCGGCATTATTAGTTTGATAATATAATCGACCTTTCCAAACCAAGCAAACTGGGTTTGTGCTGACCAGAGATATCCTTTCAAAGAGTCAGTTAATGCCATTCCGGATGGTGTTTGTTGTTGCAGAAACAAAGTACTGTGATTTTCATCTCAAAAACCCACCATATATATGTGGATTCAACCAGAAATTTCTTCCCAGTTATTCTGAAACGAACTACATCGTAATCGCATATCAGCCAACGGCTTAAAAAAAGATCGTAACTTTGAACGGTCGCTTGCCGTATGTTCGTAAGAACAACCGTGGACTTAAAAAGTGCGGCGCGGCGCGCGATTACAACATAGAGCAACCTTTACTGATGAAAGTGAGCGATATGGCAGTGCGATTAGTCAAACGTGAGATTGGTCGGGAAACTGAGTAGCGTGAAACGTACTGTTCAACCACATGAAAAAATGTATACTGAGGGAATGCAAACTGAGACAAATAACTACGTTCTGAAAGTGCCAGCTACAAACACCATTCTGGAACATGTTAATCTGTCACTGTTCCATGAATTCGTAAATTCGTAAAGTAACTAAAGTAGACGATCATGGTATGATATCAACATTTCATTAATAATGTTTGGCAAATAAGATTGAATATCATGGAAACTATCATGAGTTGGTATCAGTGACGTTGGAACTGGACGCAATTAAGCTTTTTTCTGAACGAGCTAAAGAGAGTAGTTCTATGGAGACCGAACTGCACCGGGCACCAGTTTGTGTACATTCAGTGTCAAATAACGATAAATAACGACCTCCGTCTGAGAGTACACAGTTAATCATTAGTCCCGAATATGAACTAACATGTCGAACTAGTTGTTAGATTGAAAGCGTGCCTTAATTTCATGATCTGCTTTGCAGTGAGTGATGTTGGGTTCCCGTTCGTTCTTCTTTATATCATTGCTCACTGCATCTTATCGCTCGTCGGCTACTTCTGGTATTGCGAATAACATGCATCACGGACAACGTGTACTAAAACAGAAACCCCCATCAATTACATCTTTTCAGTGAGTTGGCTGAAGCACCTATCTGAATGCAGTAGCTTTGGTCAATTGCGTGAAGTATCCACTTTATATGGTCCAGTTCACTGATTGTTCTTCAAAGGGGCACACGTTCATCCATTGTTTCTCACAGGTATCGAACTGATTTCCTGGTGCAGACGTTAAGGAGACTATAAATGAGGTGGTAAACTGCAAGAGAAAGCATTTCGATATGCTTCGTGTGTAGGTGGGGGAAGGTGAACAAGACTGGGAGCCTAAAGTTATGACCACTAATCAGTCACATGACGCGGATTAACTGAAAAAGCCTGCAATTCTCAAACACTAAATCAACTGTGGTATGATTATCATTGACAGGTAGGTTAAAAATGCTTGATTCCGTAGGGCGAAACATCAATAAAAAGATTTTTTTCCAGCGAAATGCATCATCAGTCATTTTGGCGTATTGCCATTAATATGAAAACTTTTTGACGTTTATAAACACAAATTTGTTGATTTCTCCTCTGGCTAATGTAAACTGGTTGAATTAGTTTACCTTTTCCTCCCGACATCTTGCTTCTAGTTGGCATCAATGAAAATGACAATCATTGAACCTAATATTGGTCACTTAATGGACGTCTTCTATGATCAGGTGGGTTTCCATAGGTATGATTAGATTATGTTTGATCCGAGATGCATCGGGTTCTGATCAGTTTATCTCATTAACTTTTCATGGACTGAGGCTTACGACAAAGTCCTGGACTTTGATGCAAAATTATCTACGACAATTCCCCCTTCTGAAAACTTCTTTGTACACACAAACAATAAGACATTCATTCTTCTGAGACAGACTTACTGTTTTCTACAAACACGCAAGCAAAGCTGAGCAGTGCTTATTGCTATCATATTGACTCACGTGATGTTTTTCAAAGTCTGGAGGTAAGTAAACTCTAGCGGTGATATTCAACGGAAGGAGGTACGAAACTCCAGTTAACCCCGGAAGGCGAACGCAATTGTGGTGCACTTCAGAAAGCATATGATTCACAAGTTGGTACTCGAAAACTGGTTTGAATTAACTGAAATTAGGTAGGTGAACACCAATCTGCATACCGTACAGATCTTATCAAAAAATTATATCGGATGCCACTATCCAAGCAAGAGTTGAAGCCATTTTGTGCAGTGGTATGTTTACCAGCGCAATGAGGTATTCCAAGTAGGATGTTGGTATTTTGTTCTGGTGATAATGGGAAAACAAACCATTTTTATCACGCCTGTAAATCAGATCCGTAATTAAACGGGTACATCGCATTGGCTAGCCATAGAGTGCATGAAGTCGTTCGACAGTGTCCGTACAACACAGCCTTGCCAAACTCAAGCAAAACTGGGTTTACACTACGTTCGAATCCAGCTGAAGTCATGGGTCTGATCTAAACTGCGCAATAACACGAAAGAGTCAGCTGACTCATTATGTATACCTGCTGACTGAATCTGCTATCTCGCAAGCGCGACTGCAAAGGGTTGTCCGGATTGCATCGAGTAGCATGACAGGTTTTTCGACTAATGGTGCTGTTGAGATTTGACTTAACTGGAGCAAGACTAAAGCAAATGTTGAATTAGGCTCCACACATACCGTAGCGGTAGTTTTCACGAATACCACTGCTAATCAAATCAAATAGGTATGGTCACTGAAGGGGTTGTTTTACTCGGAGTAACATTTAGGAGAGTGTCATCACTAGAAGGAAGATACTTAACCTGGGTCAACCATTAGCCTGATTCAAAGAAATAAGCAAAGGTATCTCACCCAACTGAATTTTGTCTTTGACGACAGGTGTGGAACTTTCTTCTAAAGTAGCACGTGAAGCAATCATGCGGTATGCCGGTTACAAAACCATTTGTTGTCTTTTTCCCCCACAGATCCACGATGGAAAGTACATGTTGCAACAAGGCATTGCTGTTAAATATGTGTCAGACCTATTCAATTCGTGGTCATTCTGGCATAATATTCTTTGTTTGGACTGGCCTGCGTAACTTCTCATACTAATAACTTTTTTCACCAAGAATGAAATTACCAAAATCGGTCAAGTATAACGACATAACACTAACACTACAGTGAGCAAGCCTCCAAAAAAGACGGAAAGCGTTTTTATCCCACACAGCATAGTTGGAACTAAACTGCATTATTTCAGCGTGACGGGTTTGGCGAATTTTTTTCATCTTCTGTGTATTTGTATTCAGATATTGCAATCGGCTGTATCAAATATGACTTCCTGATATTTTGCATATATTTATGCAGCAAATGAGCCACAAATGCTGAAATCTGACTGAGGGTACAAAAAACCGTAACGTGAGAATTTGTCCGTACTGCAGATAAAATCCGATTTTTCTGTCTCCGTTGTCCTGTCTACCATGCTGGGAACCTTTTACCTGCAAACATTAGACGTAGACTGTCATACGAATATGTAATACAAATCAAAGGCGAAATATTCGCCTGCAGAAGAAATACATCATTTAATTTTCAAAGCATTGAGGTTTATTCACTGTACGCAGAAGACCTCTCATTCAGCTACATGCGTGCTGCTCTCTGAGCATCCTTTCCGAGGATCATCCTTAGGGTTTGCAAGTGGGGCGGTGGCTTTAACGTTGTGACCCATGCTCAAAGAAACAGTTTACATAGTCTGAGGATGACAATCTCTTGATGTTTGGTAAAATTCGGCATAGTTGTTTGGGTATCACAAAGTGAGCGGAAACTTCTAAACAAACAATTCAACCGTTTAAAACTGCGGATGTGCAGAGTACGAATAAACGGAAGGACTAAAGGAGAGCTCGCTGAGCCCAGATTTGTAGGTGAGTGGTACAAAATCACTCGAGCGGTGACTTAAATGTAAATTGCCTCAGACACTGAGTGGTATCAGATTTTCGTGAGAAACCGTTCTTAAAAACTCGACTACCTTTGCTTCTAGCAAACCGATTAGTCAGAGGAATTTCAGAAATGACTGGTTGCCACAAAATAAGATGATTATTGAAGAGCCGGAGCTGAGAACCATGAGTGGACATTTGGAAGTTATGCAATAGAACCAATGCTTGATAGATTGATGCATCACTGGTATGATCGCCAAGCCCCCCCTCCAAATATATGGACGGCTCAGTGGTGATGTGCAATACGTGCAGCTACAGTGGTAGCAAGTAAGTAGTTTTCTGAAACGAGGTAGGGCTTTTAAGCAGGATGCTTGTACAATACATACTGCTAGAGTGGAAAATATGTTGCGTAACCAGAAGGGCCATACTTGGAATGCATAGCGAATTCCACAGTGTTGATATGAACCTGAACAAAAGCCCCGTAAATTAGCTGGATAGGCACTTATGTATGGAAACGCACACATTTCAACTTCGAATTCGGAGCCCATCAAGGACGTGAAGTCCGCTGTCTGTAACAGGTAATGCGTAGAAAACAAACAAAAATGAAGACTACATTCCATTTCATGGCACCATACTTCATTCAGGCTTAGTCTGACCATATAACGGTAATACAAAATCGCCTATCCATTTAACTTTTCCAACCACATAGGAATAACCTCAACCTTTGGATTTTCTACTTCCACATGCGTACAAAAGCGGTGCCTTTTCTGTGAACTAAACGGGATGGCTGAAGTTTCATTGCTTGTGTAATTATGGAACTAAGCGTGGATAGCTAAGCTCCATTCATTGCAAGCATTTTCATCTAACAGTGCACTGTTTTCTGACAGATGAAGGTGAAATTGCCCTCGACGTTTGTTCACTAGTTTACGTAGGCATCACTTGAAAAATTTTGGACACTCCATTCGAACTACAACCTGCATTAAACAAAAAATATTGTGCCGTTTACTCATGCACAAGTAATTTCTGAGTAGAAATGTTGCATTTCTGTGTATTAGGAGATCGGCTTAATGTGAATAATTTAGCCACGTATTTTCAAACATTTCTCGACAATGTTTTTTATGAGTCTCGTTTTAAGACAACTGAAATCGATCGGTAATTTTATTACTTTCGCGATTTCAATTTAGCTATCGTTTTAACTTTCACAATAGTGCTTGGGTTTGATCAATTTCAAGGGGACTAGATTTTTACAAATTTGATTACTGTTTCTAATCCACTCCACGTACCAATTTCTCTTTTTTAAACTCCAGTGGAAATTTCAACCAAACGGGAGTTTGCTCAGCCAAATTGTGGATTTCAACACATTTATCTCGCTCAGGGGTTTACCTCCAACGTTCCCAGTGATTTTGGACGATCCGGGGTACGTTGATTTTGAAAATGAGTGAATGCTTGATCACGGTGAATGGACCTTAGCAGATTTGTAGGAACACTAAACCAACGGATTCTTCCTTTGAACTAGGTATGGACTCTATTCAGATGAATAGTTTACCCGTAGTATTTCACCCGCTACCTTAGATCTTTTTCACAGTGTGAGTGAGTACAGGATAGTGTTCAATATGAATTCACGCCTTTAAGGCACATGCAATTAGACACGAAATATCACGCAATAAAGTGGCCAGATGGACCATTTTGTCCACAGTGACCGTTGACATTGGATCATCTAAATATACTTTGCAGAAAGGATTAGTGTGTTGAGGCCATCATCTTTTTAGCCTATGCTGAAAGTTTTTTGATACACGGAAGCATGCTGACAATGTTAAAAGCGTACGCCGTGTGCCCAAAGTAATTTCATTCAGAAGTCACATTAACATAAGCTGTGGATTACTCATCATTGATTACGGTCTTTGCGTTCTTCTAAACTTTCTTGCTGGCTCCTTTCGAAAGGAATCAATAAATCCTGCATTTGCTGATTTCACATCTCGTGCGTATTGCACATCTCGACAAAGATTATAATTTGAAGTTTGGCGTACATTCTCATCAGATAATTCTGTTGACAGTTGCACCACTGACCTCACTTCCGCCACAATAATTTTCAAGGTAGTAGCCGCTTCCGTTGTCAGAGCCGAAGAAGACTGGAGACTTGAGGGGCCCAACCAGATGCCTTCGACCTGAATTAAACTAGCTTGCGAGACAACTGGGCAAAAAAAGGGTTTGTAGCCCACTAAGAAAGGTGAACAATTATGGTTCGGCTCATACCCTCTTGGAATCAGTCCATTCATCCAACATACATAAGTCATCCAGTAGGAGATTGCAACAAAAACACTACTCTGAGTCGAGAACTCACGGGGAAAAGCAGACCTGATGTAATAGATCTGATCAGCAGATAATCCAAGACCAACCTGTCCGTATTGGCACCTGCTTCTTCGTTCCCGGGGCTGATGATCGCATTGGTTGTTATGCTGCCTGAATAGGGTTTGGTCATCCAAATTGCTGGCATTGCTTTCCTGGCATTTGGAGCCGATGATCGCTACGGCGTTTTGTAAGCCTCTCCGGAGATCTGTTGGTGGTAGGTGGAGAACGTAGATATTCGTACGACTCACGAAAAGCATGCAAGATGGATAACAGTCTGTCCGAGAAAGCACTTGTTCTTTTTGGGGTCGTTTGAAACCACTGTACGACGAGTTGACATGCACCATGTAGCAATGACATTACACAGCTTGTGTAACATTTTACAAGCGACCTGCCCATTAACCAAAGGTCCATCACTGTCTACTATTACTGCCCGTCATCGTCAACCAATGCTTGTTCGTCGTTAGCCCTCAAGTGGAAGGTTTTTCCTCAATCCGTTGCCTGAGCGCTAACTCAGTGGGATTGTGCTAGCACATTTCTTTGCTCGAGGTTGTTACCTCTAGTCCTGGAAAAAGTGTATCTTAATGACTGGCTGTCAGGAGGAGAAAAATCAAGTCTGATATTTCTTTTTGAAAATGTGCGATTATCGAGGTCAGCCTGGATGTGGAAGCCTCCTTCAAATGCTGCTGGTGTTGAAACGGACTCCCCTACAACCTTCCAGCAACCGCTTCTCCAACTACAGGTCTATCATTGCACACTCGTAGCAGGAGACAACTATATAATTCGTGAATAAATTACGATGGAGAAAAAGACTGAAAAAATTGCACACTACTTTTTTTAAAAAAGAAATCCATTATCTGCTAGTCATTCGTACGCAGGTTGCATCCCCGATTTTGTTGAGATGCAGTCCAATAAGAGTGGCTATAAGATGTATCACTAACCCTTAACTAAACTCTTTATTTTCCTGAATAGATTGAGCTCCGGAGGTCAAACAATCTGCGAGTATTTGGCGGATCAGAATGTGTTCAGTAAGTAGGTTATTTGATTCCATTCTGCTAAGTTTACACAAAAGACTAAACAATTCGTAAGACATCCCACCGCAATTGCAAATTTCGAAAAAAACAAATTAAGAGACCGGTTGTAAAAGTTGGTAATACCGTTTTGTACTTTATTGACGAATACTGTATGTAACAGCGGTGAAACCCAAGAGAATTGAGCGAGTGAAGCTCATAAACTAAATTCATCCATACTGTGCTCGGTTACCCTCCTGGTCAAATTTCGTTCTGGATACAATTGTATCACCATATAGACTAAGAGCGCGAGAATGATAGATGATCATTTGTACACTGACAACCTCTCGGTCATTTTCGGTAATATGGAAAAGGAAACTTTGTTTAATCATAGCCACTGCTGAGTGATCTTACTAACCAGTTACCATGGCAATGACAGCAATTGTTAGGTTGAAAAAGTGCAGGAGAAACAAGAACGTTGCAGCCTCTACTAAAACATTGAAGAATTATTTGATAAGGTTATTACGGTCTGTGCCTATGGCATTTTAAAGATGATCTATGGATATATTATATGTTCCTCTCCAGAGAAGTTAGACAACTACTGGCCATTTTCTACAGTGTATTCATTTCTCGGGTCTTTCTCATCCTAAAAAGCCCTTCTCTTTTCTATCCGAATTCTTTGTGATTATGTTTCGAAGTTCCCTGTCATGTCCAAATTACTCGCATATCAATCCAAACACTTGGAAATGCGATATGAGATGTACCAGCATGAGTGACGAAGCAAATGAGCTGAGACATTTTCCGCAGGAAGATTAAACTTCCGTTGTGCATTGAGCTGTTTTAATACAAGAAGGTGATCTATGATTTCCTGACTTATGCCGCTACCGTGAAATGGTGGTCGGCTTTGTGCACTGTTTATATATCCGGCGGGCTATGCCAATTAAGAATTCGGTCCTAACAGGTACAACCTTGTCAGACTGGTCAAGGGGAAGCAGTCAGATGAAAAACAGTTACACTCATAGGATTGTACATCGCACTACCGACCGTTCAGTGATGGTTAGGTAGCGAGGCACGAACCTGTGGGTATACAGCAGAATTACTTTTATGGTTCCGGCACCACTTTCTGACGTATCATGAGAATGGAGGTGAGATAAGATGCCCCCAAACTAAGAACACTCCGACCACCCGACGGGCCATCGTGACCGCCAGCGTATTTTCCAATACAACCGAAAACTATCCGGTATTGCCAAGAAACTTGATGTGACTTCAGAAACACGGACCGGGTGGAACAATGTTCAGAATCAGATACTAATGTGCACTCGGGTTA
>QNGE01008159.1:0-18535 GCA_008508345.1 Paragonimus westermani
GCATAACGAAATGTTTGTCTTGCTATGGGTATAATCAGATGGAGACCAACGTACGGTGATCATATGCATTTCCGGACTCGATCAAAACGGATAAATGGGTGTGTGCAATTAGATACTTGCAGAGAAACATACAGATGTGTGTCGACAAGTAGTGATCCATACAGGATTTCAACTTCGTTACGTAACGAACTGCATCCTAGGGGTTATTAGGGTTCGGAAGGAGAAACTGTCCTGGAACCCGTAGTGTGGTACTAAAAACTAGTTTTGTTGGAGAACAGTGAAGAGTAGACTGAAACACTGTGCGGAGATCCAGGATTCTTTCGGATCAATCCGTACTGCACTTACGACCCATAACGGCAGTGAAGACGTTCAATAACACCACTTGCAATTGAATGATACGCAGTGGTACGAATATGTTTGCAGCCGAGGGGCACCGTAAGATGTTGGAATAATTTGGAGTCAATAGCAGAAGTTCGGGGATATAGGATGCTATAAGTGGAATACCACCCAAACTAGAACAGCAACACTGTTCTGTCCGATCGGTAACCCCGTAATCAGGACTTCTCAATTAGGTTGAAGTCGTTGTCCCCATTGAGACAACTGAGGGTATTCAATTTGAAATAACCCTAATCCCTGAATTTCTACTACTGATTCAAACTATGCTCAACCTAACTGAGAAGTCCTGATCACGAGGATATCGACTGGATAGAACAGTGCGATTCTGATCATTCTTCCTTCGAAATGACCGAGCAAGCTGAACACTGTTCATAAAAGATTGTAGTTGAGCGTTTGAATTTGATCACACGGTCATGCTTATTGAGGTTACTGATGCTGTGGTTAACACACTCGTCTCATAAGCACGATGGTCAGAGTTCAAACTCCGATCCGGACAAGGATATGCACTACTGATGAGCTCTGATAAGAACGAAACGCGAGTCTACTGCCGTTACGCTTGTCTACGTGCGAAGATTGCGATCCATTGCGGGTGGTGTTCAATTTGAAATTTGAATTCCAACTGCGAACACCGATCAGTGGTAATTGCGGATTGTACTCCGAATTTCAGGGCCCAACGTGTAACATAAGCACGTGTGACAGTGGCGGCAACACTATCTGTACTGGTGTTTGCTTCAGGCCAACGGACGAAACGGTCAACACAAGTGAGAATTGCTAGCAACAGTGTTCTGCGCATCGGATATGTATTGAATATTCTTAATGAATAAGGTAATATAATCCAGGTGGCGTGCTCCTCTAGGTGGTTCAGTCTGAAGGGTCCCCGTTAGGAGGGTTTGTGATTTGTATAAACAGAAAAATGTCTCTTTTCCAAGAGATGTCGGAAATGTCGTATAGCTGTGTAGAGTGTTAGTGATTCACGCTCATATATGCTGTAACGTGATTCCGCAGATGGAAGTTTGTACGAGAAAAGTTCTAGTTCTTCTGAGAGCATCCGCCACCTGGTTTGCTTTACCCAGAATATGGGAAATTTTGTAATTGTAAACCGATAGAAGTGACCGGCGGTGCATTTGCGGCGACGTCATCTTGTGGTGGATACTCAGGTCGGAGGTGTGGGTATTCCAACACTCGGCGGGATACCTCGACGCGGGGGGAGGCACGTCCAAAACCTCACAACGAGCGGATTGGGGACTGCGGGGGCGACTGGATGGGTCATCGATCGACTGGATCGGACCAACGGGCAAGAAATGGCAGGGAAAATAGAAGGGACGATGAAATCTGAGGCGCGACTATTCCAACATTCGAGGGAATATCGCAAAGCGGTCGTGGACTACGCTCAGAGGCCAGTGGAGACAGATGGAGGAGAACAAGAGCAACCGGACGAGTCATCGCTCAACGAAGTCGGACCAACAGGCGAAGAATGGCAGGCAGAACCCCCCCCCACCGATAGACGGCGCCGATCACGCACATAAACCGCACAGAAGTGCACACGATGCGTGAGCGGAAATCTGGGGGGGGGGGTGTAGTCCGGAATGATGACTAATAAACGCGAGCGCGCGTGTGGCATGAGGATTAGCGTATTGGACGCTTTGTAGCTACAATCTGACTGATTACTTTCGTTTCTCCTAGGAGATACCAGTCGGTGTATATATCAAAGGTTCTTCTCCAAATATATTGGTGAAACTTTTTCACTGCAAAGATTACAGCTAGAATCTCTTTGTCTAACTGTGCGTGTTTCTTTTCAGCTGGGGCTAAGCTGCGAGAAGCAAACACGATTGGCTCCTCAGTTGAATCCTCCATCTTGTGACTAAGTTCAGCCTCAACATCCATAGAGAGGCGTCACAACGAATAGTTATGGGCTAATTTGGGTCGTACTCAACCAATGTTAGATTTGCCTATGGCCTTCTTTATGGTGCCAAATGCCAATTGCTCCTTAGATATATAGTGTCATCGAAATTCTTTTCTCAACAGATTTTATAAGGGAGCCAGGACATTTGATATTTTTGGAATGAAACGACTGTAATGAGTAGACACACCAATGAAACATTGTAACCCACCCACGCTTCGGGGAACTGGAGCCTCCAAAATCGGTCTGGATTTTCCCCGTATTGGGTATAATCCATATTTGTCCAGCCGAAAACCGAGATACTGAACATCACCGGCTAGGAATGCACATTTTTCCGGAAGGCTGTTGTGACTATCCACTTGTTTGACAGATAGCAGTAGATCTGGCATGAGTTTAAGCCAATTTCGGCACAGCAGATTTGTGCCATCGTTGTTTACGATGTACGCAGGTAAATTAAGCGTTTTGTACCGTGCTTTACTTCCACATTACACGTATCCATGGCATCGATCGCCTCTCCTGTATATGATCGTAATGTGGCAGCAGCAGCTGGAGTCAACGGAAGTGATTTTTAGCAGTATGCGCCTATTAATAAGTGTCACGGAAGCTCGCTCCTATGTCGCTCTCCAGACAAACGTTGCTACTGTATAGGGGGGGGGGTACTCCCGTAAGAAACGTGGTCGAGATATGTGAAATCAAGTAGGAAATGGATTCTTGATGACCTCCAATCGAGTCTTATAGCGGAAATCGGAAGACTGCGTTTGCTTCAAACGGCATACGCGTGCAATGTGACCGATTTTCCCACAACTATGGCACACCGACTGCTTGTTACAGTAATCCGTGACGCAACGGATAACACGTAAACGTACGAATAGGATTCTAACTGTACTTGAACAGAGATGTATGCTATACAATCAATCGTACATTATCTGGAGCTGAAGACGGCTAGTATACGGTAAGCTATTCGGATATGTTCTCCCATTGCCTCGCAATAGAACATGCTCGATCCCAATTTAGTTTTGACTTTTCTTCGGATAACAGTGGCTCTCTGGTTTTCGTGTCCTGGACTCTCACTAGTAAACACTGAATCGACATAGCTTCTTCAAATTTCGTGTGTGTAACTTCATTACAACGACGGTCAGGAACAGCTTGTTGGACAAGGGCGATAAAATCATTAACATTTTACCCGAACATTGACGAAGTTGGTGGAGATGCGTGTGGGCTGTGAACACGTGTTAGCGTAAACCCCACAAATCACCTAAACCATTTTCCATATTTGTTTCCATTTTAGGCACAAGACTTTCCATTACATGCTAAAGCAAATCACTTCCGTACATTAGAATTTCCATCTTTGAATATTGGACAATACCAGGTGATGATGTCAAGATGACACAATAAGGCAACTGGTGTAGTTCGACTGACCTCGGCCATGACGATCATGAATGGTTGCAAAGTAATATGAACTTCGTTTAGTGACACCCCTCATCCAGGTTAGACTGAGAAAGAAGCATGTGTCATCACCCAGTATCACTCATTAAACCGGACCCGAGTAACAGTCAGAACTGTGCTGGGCTGGCTGTTGTACGCAAAAGAAGACAACTTCGGAAGAATTATCACGCTAGTGCGCTGCATATTTCATTGTGCTTTCTCAATTGAACACAACTAGCGTAACCTATCCTGAAGCCAACCCTAAAAACTGCTTTTATGAAACTTGGGGAGTGATTAGTCAACGTATACACAACAACGAGTACACTGCGTACACTCTAAGACAAAATGATGGACAGGGCGATTTTCAGCATTCAGGTAGCGTAGGACATACATTGTGCTACGCACCCTAGTAATCCAAACAATTGGTCAGGGTCAACTTGCGCAGACTAACCAGCTGAGATCCAATATTAAAAGGCAAATGGCTCTGACAATCGACTAGCTGCACGTTTATATATATGCACACGGTTCACTGTGTCGAATGGGTTGCAGTGCCATTGAAGGAGCGGTCAACTACTGTAGAAAGATGGCATGTCACCAGATGCTAACAGTTTATTCCCTTTTTTCAATCGCGAACGTAAAACATTCGATTATCTAAAGTATGTGGAAAGCTCGGTTGTTCTTAACCGTGCAAACAAAACACGGAAAATCTTACGTAATCTAGGCACATTCACAGGCCAAGCATTAGTTTAATCAGGGCCAACTTCCGAAAAATAGGGTGTACAAAATCAATTTGCGGCTGCTCTGAATAGAGAATTCGTTGTTCACTGAGAGGATGTGGAAATACAGTTGTGACCCAACCGTTTCAACGTTCATCGCCTGCATACAGCATCGTTCGACATGACGAACGAAGCTAGCGCAATGGTCTCCAGTGACGTCGCACATAGCAGAAATGACTACTCTTTCCAGGGCCCGCATTCTCCACTCGTGTTGACTTTGCACACCCTGAGAATCTCCGTTTGTTATTGTCTCGTGTTGCATCTGCAGTTGCTTTTTAACTCTTGCTTTCACAATGCTCCAGACATTCACAACTGAATTCAACATTTGTGAACAGGGTGCCAATCGTAAGATTTGTCATCCATTGTATAAATCCTCGCCAAAAATACCAACTAAATCGATATGACACAGTGTGTTGTCGCATACCAGCACAACGTCTGACATGGGTGCACTGATCTTCATCTGATCTAGCAGGGTTCACAGCCAACCTTTGCAATCGTTGCTGTTGTATACTCTCTGCCTTGTATAGCCTACAATCGTGCTTGGTTTCATACCTCCAATCAAATAAAGATTACGGCCTCGACTGTATGTTACACAGACGTATGCTCTCCTTCCTTTCAATGAACGTCCCAGTAACCTCGTACAGAACAAATTGATGTTTATCTCATTTATCCGCAAATAGTCTTTGCATTTGCATAACACTCCATCAGTCGATATGCAAGCAGTCGCCGTAACTCCAAATTCCCCTCCGAGTTCATGCAAACGGATACATGACACAGTTTCTTGACAACTGCGCACCGGTCATCCAAGTATCGACTAACTGTTGTGGTCGGCAACTCCTCGTCAAACTCAGCCTTGACGCGCAATCTCAGAAATTGCAGTGTAATCGTTGGGTCCATGGAAATCCACTCCAACAACATATCGTTCTCTGATTCTGTCAGAATCTTGCTTCTATGTCCTTTGCGAAGCTGAACTTCATAACTGACGTAATCCACATGAAGCCACTTGTGAGCGGTATTACACATGACTCCGTTCAGAAGGGCAACCGTACACCAGCCGTCACCCCTTCCAAATGCTTCGGTAATACGTCTGCGTGTTTCGGGACTGATGCAAGTGTACTTGCGTCCGCCAGCCATGTAAGCGAGAAAACTAACGAAAATTTTCTCACAAACTGGTTCACTCTCACATTACAGCCCGAAGTCTACCACGACCCTCAACCTCACTCCTACTGGAGGTGAGATTCACAGACACCCTTAACCGCTCGTAACCCTCTACCTGTCAAAGGAACCAATATGGTCCGCGGAGCAGGGTCAGATGATCTGTGTTCCACTTTGAGCACTAACCCCGTTCTCATTAAGCTAATCCGTTGACACCCCTCGAATGACCCAAACCACTTCCGCTACCAAAGTAGCCAATGCGAAGTATTCTACTTAAAATTGGTCATGCCGTACGGTTAGTTGATCCAATAGCGTTCTTGCCGTCACGTTCAAGATTCTAAGGTGGAAATTCTAATCCATCAAAGTGATTTGCTTTAGCATGTAATGGAAAAATCTTGTGCCTCGAATGGAAACAGATATGGAGAATGGTACAGTGTCGCCAGGACATCCGACAAGAGCCTTCTGTCATATACACAAAGTGTGTCGAAATGAAGTTGGCCTTCAGATGCCAGATGATGTCTGAGCAATTTAGTTTTTTGTGATTCCGTAAAGTTGATGTTCAGATTTAATGCTATGAGTAGTCCCAGATAAACCTTGAACGATCGTTTCCAGCGCGTCCACACTGATGATGACGGTTTTAAACCAGCATCCTTCCAAAAGTAATCTAAGGGTGTGGATGAAGTATTCATCAATACTTTCGCCAAATATTACAGTTTAGAACCACGTTAAACTGAGAGGCTTGACATGCAGTCGGCACAAAGTAGAATGAGAACAAGAGACGACAGTGGCGTACAGCTCTATCGGACACGAGTGAATGACATCACCATAATGATGAGACAGATAAGACAAGCAGTCAACCAGTCGACTGTGTGGGTATCACGATTGGATCGTTCGGGGTCAGGGTAAGTGAGAAGGACACACACGCGTTCACGGGTGGACAGGTGACGTGTGGACAACGGTAGGCACGGATGCTGAAATTTACGAACTGCTTGTTGTAAGGCCGTATCAATTGTTGTACTAGAGAGATAGAGGTTTGTAAATGGAGTGGCGCGAGATTTTCTGTGACGGAAACTTTTAGGTTCTCAAAAGCTGTAACAGCTTGTTCTGAAACAGCTTTTTGGATTACCAGCTAGCAGGTCTCTCGGTGGCAGCAGCTCTAAGGATGAAACGGCAACAAAAACTAATGAACGCTGAGGTAGTGTGGTGGATTGTCAGATCGGAGGTGCGAGTTTTCGAACGCTCGGCCGAATACCTCAACGCGGAGGGCAGTTACGTTCGAAAACCTGTCGCGATCGGATCAAGGACAACGTGCGCGACTGGATCAGACCAACGGACGAGACAGAGCAGGCGAAATACGACAGACTGCCAGATCGGAGGCGTGGTTTTTCCAACATTTAGAGAAACATCTCGACACGAAGTTGGAATCCGGTCAAGGCCAACATTGGATGGATGGCGGACAGCGCAAGCAGCTGGACGAGCCATCGCGCATTAAAATCGGACAAACAGACGAGGAATGGCAGGTAGAAAACCCCCGATAGAAGGCGCCGATCACACACGTAAACCGGTCAGAAGTGCACACGATGTGTGAACGGAAACCGGGGGGTGTTGCGGGTTGGAATTATGACTCATAAACGAGAGAGAGCGCGCTGCATGTGACTGGCGATTTGGACAATAAAGATTGTGCTTTATTGGACGTCTTCTCGCTACAGTAGCTCATGTTGACGCTTTGGCCGTCCTGATAGCTCAGCGTGATACTCATTTCTGAGTGCATATCCATCATAGTTTCATTAACTACCGCTGTGCCTGTGCATGTGTTCAGAGTGCACGAATTTTTCGTCGAGTCAACATTTTTTCAACGTGCTGGTGAAACTCTGGAAGGGAATTGACAGCTTAAAATCACTCGTGAAAGTCCGCTTGTAGCACACAGTGTCATCTACGACAGATCAATGGGCTCTATCGTCTACGGCCGCATGCAACGCAGTGATGACGTCCAGTACCAAAGGCAAATCTGCTGAAGATCCAGATTTTAGAATCGTGGTGCAACAATCCAGACAGCGAGAGGAACATGTCTGACACAGACGCGGCAGCTCTAGCCTTTTCTAAAACCTACACTCTGAGCAAACGCTCCCAAGGATAAAGGGAACGGCTGCAACGATCGATACTCGTTTTAGTCTCAATTAGATGAAAGATCATATAGTTCGAAATGCGTAGTAACTGAAAGGAAAAAACGAGAAAAAGGAAACGAAACTAACCTGCACCGTGAGCTCAGCTGAATCGAGCGTGTTCGAGGTTGCTTCTTGTTCAGCACAATCCGGCTGCTTTGACAGTGTGTCCACAAGATCCAAATGCCAGTCGCCGATTCCATCCACAGCGGAGTGAACAAAATCTGAACTAAATCGATTGAGTACAGCTGCTTTGGCAGGAGGGCCGAGCATAGCGATACGCATTGCACACCACGCCGACGGGCCGTACGCTTTGGCGTAGTAATGGTCAAAGTGAGCCAAAGCGGCAAGATTACTCACGGACAAAGGAGCAATCTGACGGGTGACAAAAAACAGATTAAGAGGGGAAAACTAATATAAAGGACGGCCACGAACACGCACCGCACGATCCCAAGGAATACTCGAAAGCGATCGCGATAAAATTAGACAAGTATCAACTATTCGACGAGTCAAGTGTAAGTCAGAAACAAACCATAACACCAAATGATGACATGGAATGCCGGCTGCAGAGAACAGACAAGTCAGAACATAGCCAATGCATATGAAGAGGATGACGGAAAGACCAGCACACGAAAGCAAAACGATGGCACAGAAATCCGGTCGGATATCATTCAGATCCACTGGGTGATACGTACTGGATGACACAAGTATATAGTAGCAGTAATGGACATCAGAACTATTCCAGAACAAATGAAAATTAGGACTAAACGATAGCGAAAAAAGTAGCACTTGATACACTTGCTGCCATGCTGAACAACAAGTCCAATAGGAACAAACAGTAATTCTGGTTTGATTAAAACTTGCCCTCTTCCTCGTGCACACGTACATTTGTCCGGAGTAAATCGTGCATCGATTCGCCCTTCAATATGACACCACGACCTACCAAATTCACCCCCAACCTACTGTCTGTTATTCTCATGTGCATTCTGTACCAATGCGATTGAATCAGAACGCTACGATAAATAGTTACTGTCGGACGGTAGCACTGCAGAGCTTGAACAAACAGTATGGTAATCCAGGTTCAACCGCCTTCCATTGAGACAGGGAGAGAAGTCCAAACTTTCCAAAATCCATAAAGGAAGCCTGACAACCGTTAACATTCCGACCGATCATGAAATGTCAATTCACACAATGCGGAAGATAACCGGCGCCCATGGTCACGATGCAACAGCTGACAAACGGTATGAACCAAAGCATCTGCTAGATGAGTGAAGACTATCGTTGTCTAAACCGAGTTTTCATAACGGAATACAACGAATGTTCACTGCCCGGCCGATGTTCCATGATCAATTTTAACGGGTTCCAATCTCGTTCTAACGGCGAAGTGAGTGTCAGGAAGGCGATTACACCAAGGATCCAAGATACGTAAACTCAGGAACTACAATTACTATTTGGTCATAAATTTATGAGGCGTTCATTCGGCTAAACTGCCCACACTTCCTGCAGCACAAAGGTCAACCCATAAACCGTCAAATTACCGAATTACCAACAGCCTGTTCGTCACATCCGGTCCTGGTGGGTGCGAGCCTAACTTACAACTGGTTCACCCGAGAACAACCGCACAACCTCCGCTTTTCAACGGTCTTCGAGATAACTGCGCAGATATACAGCTGCCCATGGCCAAAAGACCTGGGAGTGCGCATGCAATTCATAAGTATGCGTTTAAACAACCACAGTCAAAATGCGTACACCAAGAAAATAACACACGATCATAAGACCAATAAACGAGTGACAGACCATAAAGCTTTCAACAGCTCTCGCCACCTACGGCCTAGTCAACAAGACAGGAACATCCACCTACACGTAACTGACAAACTACTACCCATCGCGGCATCATCAGTCAAGAAATTCATGGGCCCCACATCTCGACAGAAAAGTCCGTACACTTGTTAGTTAATCAGCGGATACTAATATTTGCCAAGCAATCGGTTAAATAGCTTGAATCCTAGACCAGTGAAGGATGGAAGGTACGGTGATCGATGGGGTGGCAATTGTGACATACAAAACGATAACGGACATCACTGCATTCTCGAAGTTTCAGTGAGCGAAGCCGTTCGATCCTCCAGAACAAAAACTTGCACACGCAACGGTCACGCTGCTTGCCATCTGAAGCATGAGAAGAACACAGGCACCAGTGAGCGTAACACTCTTCACAGTCAAGTTATTGTTAAAACAGCCTGCTACCTAAACAGTCGAGCCGACGACCTCTATACGTTGCCTACTCCAAAACAAACGTCGTCGTCACAGTCTTGAGCAACCGCCAGGAAATGTAAGAGGCAAGACACATTGACCAACATTGTTTCTTACACCTATGTAACCTCAGCTTTATAGGTTCAACGCCATGGTCCCAGTACACCGTATGCAGAACGAAAACCCCACGATCAGTATGGTGGAAATGGTGCGTAATTTAATATCATCCACTGCCCAACCATACACGTTCGAGTGTTTATGAACGAATTTAGTGCAATCGTACCAGCTCAGCAAAATCAGGCTGAAAATCATTTAAAAACTGTTTCAAACAACTATGACTGGAAAGTTGAAGTTCTGTTCGACGTCTGGGTGAAACTAAAGTGAACGAGCTGGGGCCTCCTTATAAATGTCGGAAGAACCATGACAAGAACCACATTCTTTTCAAGCACTTCCGGATGGCGGTCACAGAACTGCTCAAGTAACTAACAGTCACTGTATGAATTTGGAAGCCGAGAATCTCATCATCTTAGTATTAGTGCTTAAACATGGAATCCCCATACTCGGAAGGAAATGGGGTTATGAAACCCCATCCAAGAGTGTACTACATATGTGGGGATCACAGCTTAATATCCTGGTTTTCCGGCACAACATATCGAGGCTTAGGCAACAGGACAGTTCCGATTACCAACGCTGAAGTTAAATGGGTTTTACGTGTTTGGAAACGTATGGATGGCCAATTCGACTTATCCATCGTATGGTTCGGAACAGTAAGTCCACAAGGATTGGATATTTCTTCCAATATTACCTTTCACCTCGAAGTTAATCTGAAAGGGTGTTTAAGGAAAGGTAAAAATGTGAAGGAAGTACTAAACAGAGAGTTTGCCACACCAAACGGATCAGTGTGACATTGCATTGACTGACCTTATTAACCACCTGTTTCCCGCTTTCCCCCTTAGTGATTCCCCTGTAAAATTTGTGACATGAATGTGATGTATTTAGGCTGATGATGAATAACTGAAAACGACCTTGTTCGCTACACATTATCTTTCAATGGATAACGTCTGACAGACCAAACTTTGGCAAACAGTCAATCCCAATGATTCCATCATGTTGGGACTCATCAGCGCAAGACAGACTAGGGAAATGAAACCAACGACCTGCTATCAAGTACTTGAATAGCAAATCAAAAACCTACATACCATCGTTGTATGAAGGTACGTAAGTTAGTTGCTATAGCCGGTGCACTTCCCATCATTCCATGCTGCAACTGATCACCTATTTGCGATTGGTGTGCAAACCAACAAGTCACAAGGGACGTCCGTCACTCTAACGAGCAAGAGCGAATGATTGATTTTACACAAAATACGGCCAACAAGACATCATCAGTTAAGGAAGATAAATCAGTTTCCCGGTTATCACGGTTCAACATTTGCAGAAAAGTAATAAAGCAATCCGGAAGAAAGTGGTTCACGACAGTACATCTCCATGTAACTGATGCTTCGTGATTAGGGACTTTGAGCTCACAGCTTTCGTTTCGAATTCTCACCATTCTCTGAGCTACGTATGGTTGCTCCAGTAGTATTCCACTAAACATACCATCACATCGTTTTAATCGTCAGTCACAACAGTGTCTATCTTGTGTACATGAATAAAGCATTTGACATGGAAAAAATACGTATTTCTGAGGTAGCGTAGACCGCAAGATTTGCCGAACAACACTGTTCTTTCGATATTCCCGTAAAATTCATCAGAAATCAATCTTGCAAACAGCCGTTTTTGATAATTCTCATCGGGCTTCTACAATTACATGGGAATAAGTGCGGGTTATATATGAATTTATGACGAGCTAAACAGAATGTTAAAATTAGAGAAGTGGTACAGATCACAGTCTACTGGTGGAGGGTGGGGTGCTGGTGAACGTGTTCGGGTGCTGCACGTGCCTGTCGTGAGATATGCGTTTATCAATGTCAATCGGTTCACGTTTGTTCGAGTTTCAAGTGGATGTGGAATGACTGGCCAGGGGTTGTGTAGTCTGATAGCAATAGCCTCAGCGATTGATAACAATCGCATTCTGACAGCTCTGAACTGAGGATCATCACCGTTTGGAACGAGACAAAAAATATCGTTTACATAGCGCTCGTAAAATTTGCACTTAGTTACGATGTGGTTGAGTTTGGTGGTCTCCAGTTTGGCCAGAAATATATCTGCGAGCCGCAGACTTTCAGACGCGGTCGAGATTGCCTACCCTGCAGCGAGACTTATCGTGTCGTTCGACACCTGCTCGGTACTGGTGCCACGCCTTAAGGATAGTTTGCCAAAAATCTCTTCGTCTTTCTGTATCTACTCTCTTACCTGTTGTTGTCAAGCGGGTTATGTTGGGAGGACCACAAGGCGGCTATCGGAGAGAATTCGTGAACACCTACCGAAATGGCTTCGCGACGGTTCGCCAAAGCCCATTTCCAGTGCAATCGGCTCCCATCTAATCGACAATGGCCATCGAATAAATCCGGATGAAGCATTCTGAATCATCTCCAAGGTTCGTCAAGCCGGCTCCAGAGCTGTCAGAATGCGATTGTTATCAATCGCTGAGGCTATTGCTATCAGACTACACAACCCCTGGCCAGTCATTCCACATCCACTTGAAACTCGAACAAACGTGAACCGATTGACATTGATAAACGCATATCTCACGACAGGCACGTGCAGCACCCGAACACGTTCACCAGCACCCCACCCTCCACCAGTAGACTGTGATCTGTACCACTTCTCTAATTTTAACATTCTGTTTAGCTCGTCATAAATTCATATATAACCCGCACTTATTCCCATGTAATTGTAGAAGCCCGATGAGAATTATCAAAAACGGCTGTTTGCAAGATTGACCAAGTATGTTACCAAACGGTGGGTAATCTACTCTAACACGGCATATCACAAAAAGACCTCCAAACAACGCAATCTAAACCAGAGTTGATTTCAATCTAACTTGCCAAGTCGCCTAATTCTTGTTTATTGCTGTAACAGAAAAACAATGGGGGACTGTTTACATCACTGACAGTATCTAGATGTTTGTGAGAAACGGCTAGCTGGAGAAATGCTAAAAACAACTTAGATAAATCTGATCGAACAGTAGTCAGATTGGAGCAGCAAACTAAGAAGGACCCACGGATCTGATTGGCAGACGACAACTGTCACACACAGAAGACAGTACAGCTATCAAGTTAGGCGTGGGAGTGATGCCTCCAAAAAGGACTGACGCTCCAATGATTTCAGAAACATATTTTCCATGGCTATAAACACTAGAGAACTGGGTATTTGCTGACCAGGTAGCCACAAGCGTATTAGTTGATACTCACGACAGCTGATAGGAATGAAACAATAATGACGAAGTTCCCCATGGGAACAGGAGCAGCCACAGTATTTATTAATATTGAGGATTAGCCAAGAAGCCCTGTGTGCGCCTTTCTGGTAGTTTGGTGGGGCAATATGGCACTTGATTTCCAGCCTACAGTGCTTAAACGATGCTGCTACAAGTTAACAAAAACCATCATGACCCCTCTAGACAACGTTCTGAAGTGACAAGAAAACAGGGGAAGCCAATCAACCAACCTTGAATTGTGTGTTTCTTGCATCGATTAATCGTTCCAAACGGTATGCTTCGCCAACAGTAAAACGCCCCTTGGTGGCTGCCCACCTCAAAGGCAATTTTAGTACGTACTACAAATGAAATCAACAGTCGATGAAACACAAGGAACCCGGCAGACACAAGAAAACCGTGTAGTAAAAGCAATTTTATGGGAAGAAACTAGAACATGTATGTACACACTTGTGAAACAGTTCACACTATGGGTACACGTAGTTCCGACTCCGGAAAATCAGCGGTCCAATCATCCAACCGAATGGTTTTGAAAACATTGGTCGGTGGTTGGGTGCAAGTGAATTTGTCCAGTTTCTGGTAAAGGTATATACGACACTGTACAGGCACATCCACAACGTTATCGATCTGAGTAGAACAAAGAACAGGGGTGAAAGTAGGCGGAGATTAGGCAACAATTTAGTATGTTAAATCGTTGCTTAGCTGATTCAGGCCCCTCTAATCTGGACAGAGGGAGCTCACCTCAGACCGCCAACCACCTGCCAACATGAAGGCATAGGAAAACATTTGTGTTACATTTCACGATGCTCGCCTTAAATCCGGTATTTCACTATAGCCGATTTAATCCTTGTTTGAATTCGTCTGATCGGGATAGCACTAACGAGCTAGAAATCTTATGTATCACCCGTCGGTGCTATCACATACGAAACCAACGGCTGCAGGGGTACTAGTTACGACGTGGCGGTTAATAACAGTGCATTGTAGACTGTTCACACGCCGTTGATGCGATCCGGGAAAGCCCATCACATATCGTAAGTTGTGCAGTGGCTACGACATGCGGTCTCCTTTGAGAATGAGCATAATGAAATAAATTAGTCATCCGAAAAGACTGATGTTAATCGCCTTAGTATGCATGGACATGAAGCGCACAGCTCACACAACCATAACTTCTTCCTTTTGAGAGAGAGAGAGAGAGTAGAACCTAATTCTGTTGCTCAGCAAATAGGGTAGAAAGACATTCGTGAATCAGCCAATCACAAAACGGATAGTCCAGAAGCTGAATAACGCAAAAAGAATCGGAAACTATATTGCATTACCCAGACCCCGGAAAGGATAAAAGAGAACCCTCAGTGCCCGTCATCCGAACAAAACAAATAAAGCTGTCACTCTGATGCACAGAGTTGCGCTTTTATCGTGTTCGAGCAAGTGCCTTCGAACACTACCATCACAGGTTAGCGTGGAGCTGAGAAAAACCAATTGTGTGAAGCGTGTACAGTGCACTTCGATGGTAATCGATGTAGGTGAAAAAATTATGAACCCTCGTGCATACCTGTCGACTAGCTGAGGCACGTGATAAAACGACAATCGAGCCCGTTCGAAAGCTGAGTAACAGTGTATTCATGCTGGGTCCCAATTCCAGAGTTAAAATGAAATGGACGATGAAAGAAACGCACTGCAGTGCATCAGGGTGAAGTAAACGCTGTCACAATTTGGACAAGAGTTCACAACGTCCCAAGCACAAAAGTGAATTGGTGGGGCGTTGTTATGTGATAACCATGAAAACCAATCAACACTGGCATAACCAAAGAAAAGAGCATAACCATGGTTTGCAACACAACAGAGGAGTAAGGCACAAGTCTGAGGTGAAGATCTACTCGATTTACCGCTTATCCAAATCTCGACGTAATAGATGTGACAAGGGGCCGATCACAACGTCGCGTTAAAGATAGCACATCAGGATTAGCCAAATAACTTTAATGTTACGCGTCTCGTTATTCACCAAGTTCTTTGTTCTGTATTGCAACAGTTAGCTTAGTTTGTGGTTCTGCGTGTGCCAATACGAGCAGCCAATGATCGACCGTGGTGTCCTTAATGCTGTTGCAAATAAATAAATTTGGCCTCCTATCGCGTGAATAAGAACTACTTACTACAACCAGTACGAAATCTCGTCTTTATTACTTGCGTAGGAGGTTTGAACTCTAGAGCTATTCATCAAATTCTGGAGCTGCTTCATGCGCTCCGCCGACCAACAGTTGCCATATTTCTCCAATATATAGGTGCGTTCGATTCGATGGATCGACCTACACTTTTGCAGCCGCTTGAACACAGGGGTGTACCAAGCAATTACGTGAACACACTGTCGGCGCTTTATTCTTATGCTTCAGCTCAAGTTAGGGTTTGCGGTGAACTGTCTGACAGTTTCAGCACCATGAGCGACGCGCGTCCAATTTAAACATTTTAGCCTAATTTCGTCACATACGAAACAACGGGGAACTGTCTTCGACACTCATAAGATGTCGGCGTGGACCTCCTACCTGGTGAAAGACTGATTGACCTTGAGTATGCAGATGATAAGGTGTTGTTGTTTGACAATTTCCAAACAGCACCAAAAATGATGGACGCTATTTCACACTCAAAGTAGTACGAAATGTGTTTTGCAGCTTTGAGGTGAAAAGTGCTTTTGCATGACTGTTGCGATTACGTAGACTTAATGTTGTACGATGAAGTTATGGAGGTTTCTGACCGGTTTGTGCACTTGTGAAGTTGCATCTGCACCGGCGGAGGTGTGGAGAATGAAATAGAAGCGCACAATCCTAAGGCTAATCTGAGGTACCTACAGTGATAGAGAGGTATCTCTCTAAAGCTTGAGTCGCGTGTATCAGGCGACAGTGAGGGGTGTACTACGTGACGGCAGCAAAATTTGGGCGCTCAGGGTAGAAGACGTAAACCACTTTCATGTATTCGACCACCGATGTCTGCATTCAATCGCACGTATTGGGTGGCACCAGCGACTAAGCAACAAGGAAGTTAGCAGGTGGATGTTTGACACTGTTGTCAAACGAGTTCTTTTGTTCAGTCCTCACACTTGTGAGTATTCATGGTTGTGTGTGGGCTGAGATACTGCCAGGACGCCCAGACCTAGACAGGAGAACGATTAGGGTTCTCAACCAAAGCCTTTGGCTCAAAAGCCTGTACTGCAAGGCAGCGGGTGGGTGGCGGTGTACCAGAAATAGTACGTTTTTCAGGAAGAGATGCCAACCATCTTCCAACCCCAACCTGGAGGACCAGGAGACTGTGGTTTGTCAGACCTGTTGGCCTGCCTGGTATGAGTAACTCTGTCCAGTTTAGCCCAAAAGGTCATCGAGATGCGCAAGCCGTCACACCACGTCAAGGTCCACTCTCACCGCGACAGATCCTCACACTTGCACAGACGTAGATGATTAGGTCGTAGTAAAGATGCCAGCTAGTCGCCTGCCGCACCGAGCAATCTTTGCCGGCACTGCGGCCGACTGGCGTAAGGTACGATGTGGACAGATGATGGCCTGGTGTAGACAAATGAAATCGTTCATAGAGGAGTTGGTCATTGTGGATCGCGTTCGTCTCCCGGGCTAGGAGACTCGCAACTCATAGAGTCAGTAATTGGAGAGGTCAGGTGAGAGGGTGGCTAACTGAGCTCGGTGGCGTGAATTTCGTTGTTGTTTGGTCAAGTTGTGTGTGAAGTGAATGCATTAAATGACACGAAGCAGTGAAAACCGTAAGGGAGCTGTCTTTCTGATGACGCTTTACTCTCACTTGCAGCTCGGTTGTTTGTTTGCGAGGTGTAAACGTTTGAATACACACCTCACCATTTTTGGTAGGTAGACATCTCTGCGTCCCCTTGCTTTTTCTCCTCTCTTCTTGTAGAGAATTTGCTTTCTTCTTCTTCATGGTTTTGTGGCACTTAGGCATCAGTGGTTCACATCGATGGTTTGCTGTATATGACGATGAGGATGAAAATGAGTGCTATTCGAAGTCAATAATCTCGAGTGTTATAAAGTCTTAAACAAGAAATAAAAAGAAACGGAGGAGAGGGAGCCTAACTGCTGAAAACAACTGTAGCTACACTCCAACATTCAACATCCGTGTGCATACACGTTGTAAACAAACATCCAAGCTATAGATGAAGGGAAAGCAACATCAGCAGAACACATTCCACACAGTTTTCGATGCCTCATGTCAGGAAGCTCGGTCAAACAACGGTAACAACCACGCCACTGAGATTGATTAGCTGGCACCTCATCTAATGTCTGAAGCTACTGACTCAGTAGACCCCAGTCCGGGAAACGAACCCGACCCAAACAGTTTAAACCATTGGCGAATGATCTCTTCACCATAACAGGTCATCAATCATCCACTGCGCATCTTACACCACCCAAACGCGGCATGTGCAAAAAGTGCGCGATATGGCAGATGGCTAGTTGACACCATTTAATTTCTTGCATATTTAAAGAGTGCACAAAATACGATCAGTCTGACAAATCTTGTGGTTCTAGAAATAGCTGAATGTGAAAAACCAGGGTTTCAGCGATATTCGAACAAACAGAAATAATCGTGTCATGGGACAGCACGCGCTCTGCCAGGCAGGTTACAAAAACGTAGAGCTTGGAAACCTCATTTAAGTTCGATGACACGACAAACGTCTCACAAAGAAAGAACACGTTGGACGGCTTCCACGCTCGAGAAGTGTGAACGTGAAACGACAGCCTACTTTTCGATTTATGCGACGATCACAATCAATCCTACAGCATAACCTTTTCTACTCTGAGGATTCTGGTAAACTATTAATACCTTCAACAACAACTAAAGTGGGCCGAATTGTGTCTATCCCGAGGCACGATTGGTTGATAAACTCATGTACATACATATCATCTAAACAGCAAGCGATGTTTAAACTAAGACAGACAGACGCTTCGGAGCAAAACGCAAGGACCGCCAAAGTACGATACTAGAAGAAATTAGCCATCGTGAATTGAAGGCTTTAGAAAATATTGTCCGACAAAACTTAAAAAGCAAGTGAGCGTTGACATTAATCTTTTTAACGAATAAACACAAATCAACA